>JAOVVA010000019.1:20222954-20233847 GCA_028565275.1 Leiocassis micropogon
ACATGGTAGTACAGTAATAATACAGTCGGAGGATCAGGATTAAAGTAATAGAGGCGGCAGCATTATCGGCAGTAGCATAGAAATGCTCCGCCTCGCAAATCTTTGCCTTAAGAACTGAAATATTGCAAGAAATCTGCCACGGCGTACGAAGCGTTTATCGCGCGTACGTTCATTAGCCGTTCAAAACTTAGTTTGCGTCAGTGGAAAGCCAAGTGAAGCGAGTTTACATATATATTTTTTTGTGTTTTTTTAAATTTTTTTATATATATTTTGTTCAAGATTTAGTAAAGACATAGCACTATGGGTCGCAAGAAAGTTAGCAAGGACAGTAGCAAGAAGAAAAAGGAGCCACTTTCAGTTTTGTTTTTAAAGCAGCCGGTGCAAGGTGGAATCATAGATTAAGGTTAATTGAGGTTTAATATCTATTTATTTCATATTTTACTTTGTTTACATGCCGTTTCTCAATGTTTCGATTGTTTTTATATGCAAATACATGATTATAGTGTTGGGAATTGGTAATATTGATAAGATGTTTGGGTGGCTGGAATGAATTATCTGCATTTACATAATTTTTTATGTGAAAATAATTTCCTCAATTCAACTTTTTGCCTTAGAAACTTGTCTCTGGAACGGATTAAATTCGTATCATTGTATCATATTATTATTATTATTATTATTAATGCTATTATCATAAGTTACTGGTAGTGGAAGTTCTAACGGTGGTAGCAGAATAAGCATGAGCATGAGCAGTAGTAGTAGTGTTAGCAACAGTATCTGTAGGAATAACAGTCGTAGTACTGTAGTTGTAGCAATAGTTGTAGTAGAAGAAAAGAGTTGTATTAGTGTTAGAAGAATTGATAGAAATAGAAACAGATGACTAAAGCCTCATTACTAAGCTGTCTCTCACCGGGGTCAACATGCCCATGCTGTCGCTGAAGTTCCCGACAAATGTGATGATGCTCATCCTCTGCGTGAGGCGCTCGATCTTGCTGAAGAGGAGCATGAAGCGATCTTCCTCAGCCAGCTGCTCCAGAGGTCGCCGTTCCTTCTCGTACTGACGCAGCAGCTTGCTCTCTGCCTCCGTCGGCAGGAAGCGCATGAGACACTCCACAAAGTCCACCGGCAGGGCCTTGAGATCAAACCTGCAATCATGCACACATTCACATATCAGTTCCTCTGACTTAAGGGTGTAATCCAGGAAGAAGATAAAAGCTGGAACCTGGCATCATTTCAAAGTACACTCGGCCAAGAAGACGCCATTATTAAGACGGATAATGCGGCAACACTAATGGAAAACAAATCAAATTTCTTGTTAGATGATATTACAGATGATGTTTGTCAGATGGTAAGCGTGGGTAAGCGTGGGTGTCACATGAATGCTCTCTTCACTCGCATCATTTTCCCGCTGTGGTTCATATTAATTACATTATACTGACTTTTGTTCATTTTATTTAAATTGTTTATTTTTGTTATATGCGTGGTACAGGAAAATTTGTGAAATGTAATTATTCTAATGATAAGATTCTGGGGTTTATTTGTTTTAATTACTGAGTTTTGTTACATACCCCAACATATTAGTGAAAAAAGCATTAGTGACAGTTAGAACCGGTTTTATATTAAATTACAAAGTTTAAATCACACAAGTGGTGTTTGCTGAGAAAAAATGAGAGAAAAAAAACAAAACTTGCGCATCCTCTCACTGTAAACATGGCATGTGTGGGTCTGTCAGCATTATACGTTTGAGTTAAATGTCTCTGTTAGTTACGTTTATCCTTGCAACTGCCTCGCTCAATGTGTTGATTTCACTTTGTCTGTAAACACTCTTACACCAGTGTCTGTCTTACATCTGTGTGCTCCTCTTTACATGATTATTATGCTATTTCCCATTACTGAGAATAAAATGAGCAGGAGAAGGTTACTCACGTCTGGATGGCTCTGCAGATCTCCTCCGTGCTCTTGTTGGCCTTGCGTAGTGTGATGGCCAGGTTTTTGGAGCGATTAGCATCAAGCAGCTGAACTTTGTTTATGGCCTTACTGGAGGTTTTACTCTTTGTACAGGACACATCGACCACAGGACCCTGTGCTTTAGTCTTAAAGAGCTCCTCAAACTTCTCCAGATCCAGCTCCTAGACATAAAACAATACAAACAACAATGCATCAGAGTAAATCTGCATCATTGGGACATCCGCACATTATGAGACACAATCTGAGACGTTACAGGGTGAACAAATTCCTTCGAAAATTCATTGTTTTGCAGGTCTCATTTTATGCTTGCACAGCTGAGGAAAGCATAGACATGTTCCAACCAACAACCAGGCTCTGTTTGCTCCACCCGTATAACCGTTTGGATTTACCAGGGTTTAGGTGGAGTCAACTCCGGCCAAGAGGGCGCCAACCAGAGCTCCTACAGTTGAGCTTCCAAACCGTTCTTCAGAAAAAAAAAGAGGGTTTGCCCAGTTCTTTTTATCCAGTCTATGAAGTTTAAAATTATCGGGAGCTAATCATGTGTATTGTTTTCCTTTGAAGTAAAACAACTTTATTGACATACAGTAAACACAAGGGCACTGCATGTCATGTGGGCAATATAGTTATAGAATAGGTATAGTTTTGTATATCAATGTGCAGTTTTGTTCCTGTTTGCAGATCATATTTCTGATTATGCTCTGATTCATATCACCCAAATGAGGATCGGTTCCCTGTTGAGCCTCCTAGTGCCATCTCAGGGAGTTTTTCCTTGCTCAGCTTGCTCATCAGGGACAAACTGATCATTTTGATTTATTCATATTTACTCATACATATTTACTTATATCCATATTTCAAACCCATTTCCATAATTTTCTTTTTTGATTCTGTAAAGCTACTTTGCCATTGTTAAAAGTACTATATAATTAAACCTGAACTGAATTGAATTTAGTCCAGTACAGCTCAAAGACAAAGCATAGCCCAAGTGAGACTCACCTCAAGCACTCGCTCATCATCGATCTCGTTGAAGACAGTGCCATTGATCTGGTTGGGCTTCAGAGCAGTCCAGTTGAATACAGGAAGGCGGAACTTGGTCTTTATGGGCTTCTTGATGCGGATGGCTACAAATTTAGAGACAGAGGAAAATTCATTATTATTATTATTATTGTCCCTGCTTGCTTTTCTTCAAGACGAAGACTTTGGTGTTGTCTATTTAATATGAAGAATTTTCTAAAATGAATGTATTGGCAACCCAAATAACTTAAACTAATCATTATCCACAAAGAGGCTGGATTCTCCCAAAAGACAACGGTGACGGAACCAAAATACATTCACGCGCATTGGGATTCTCAAAAAGTCTGCATGATAATGTAGTCATATGCTCACCTGATAAACCAACACTGAGGATGACTGAGGGTGAAGCTCCTGGCAGTGGAGGAGCCAAAGGCGGAGGTGGAGGTGGTGGACACGCTGCTATAAAACAGACATCACATTTGAACTCTTCTGAAAGCTTCACATCCACCAGACAGTAAAACATACAACACTGCCAAACTATTATCAGCAATGATGCCAGAGATCACTCTGACAAATTTATCCCCAGTACAGCTGTTTCCCTAGCAGAAAGGGTGTGTATGTTTGTATCTGCTCTCCTGCGCTGACGGAAACTCCCTACTTTTCCCTTTCCTGTATCTTCAACTGGCTACAAAATTGTCATGTTTGAAAAGTCCTACTGATTACTGGATCTGAGTTGAATAACTAGAGTTTTTTCTTTTTTCAACTGGTCCAACCGGTCCAACTGGTTCCCCAAACATTGTTTTGTTTGAATTTGGATTATGCCACAACCATCTGTGATTGGGAGTTCTAGAGAGAATATGATGGAAGGGACTCGCCACGACTTGTTTATAAATTATGTACAGAAATGTCTTGACATAAACATTCATGGAAGTATGAAAAGTTTATGATTGACTCGGATATGTTTTGACTGCTATATAAGGCCCAAGGAAAAGGTACTAGGTAGGGACTGGAAGCTTCATCAGTTTCTTAAGGTGGAACTCTGGTTTATACCTCTAGAGTTACATTTCATTTAACATACTGTACATAATTGGACCAGAGTCTTAAGTTCAATCCAAAACTCCAAGGCTTTTGTCTACGTATGTTCTTCCTGTGTCAACATGGGTTTCCTCTAGGGTTTTTTTTCCAAATCTGAAGATTGGTTGATTGGTTGGGTAAAATGATAAGATGCATGGCTGGATGGTTCCATCACTACATTGACATTTTATTGGATAAAACATCCTAAAAAATCCTAAATGATCCTGGATTGATATTAGACACAACTGAATCTGTCCAGTTTTTAAAATTGATTTCAGAATTGAAATAAATCACCAGCTTCCTCCTGTCCCCACTGGATATAGTCACTGTTTTTATTGTTCTATTGTTGTTTGGCTCTGTTGCCAACAAAGTGATGACAGTTATACAAACATGTGCATGAAGTGCGTTGGGAAAAACCCACGTGAATTCCGATCTGAAATTCATTCAACACGCCTGCTTCTCAGAAATCTATTAAACCTATTGTAGGACCATATATTCAAGTGGCACATGTGATAGTCTGTAAGGAAGAACGCTGCAGTCAACTGCAATGATAGAATCTTCACTATAACATCTGAAAACCAACAGCTGTTGGATTTTTATATAGCCACTAGCCATTCCATTAGCCATGTACAACCATATTCCTCTGTCACATTACCTGCCGAGGGGAGAGGTGGAGGTGGTGGAGGTGGCGGTGGCGGAGGTGGAGGTGCAGGCGTTTCTACAATAGCAGCAGGCAAACTGACACCCAGGATGGTGCTGCCTGAGCTCAGGTCCCCGAGAGGAGCTCCAGTCATATTGTCTATACTTCCTCCTCCTCCTCTTCCTCCTCCTCCACCTCCTCCACCACCTCCTCCACCACCACCACCCAGGGCCTCGATTGCAATGTCTCCGTCAGGCTGCTTCCTCAGGCGAATCGTTCCTTGCTGCTCGAGCTCCAGCAGACGCTTCTCGATGTTTGTGTGCCTCTGGAATGCGGCGTCCTTCTCTTGTATCACACGGCGAAGCGTGCGCACCTGAGAGCTCGTCAGTTCATAAGTCTCCTGTATACAGAGGCAGCATGAGGAAATGAGTGAAATATATATACAAAGGGAGGTATGTTTAAGTTTTAAAGGGAGAAGTCTGTCAGATTTAGAGCATCAACATCTATCCATTATCTATACGGCTTATCCTGTGTGGAGGCGCGGCTAGCTGCAGTCTATCCCAGGAAACTTACAGCACAAGCCTGGGTTCACCATGGATGTTGTGCCAACTCATTGCAGGCCACAGGCACACACACACACACCCAACCATACACTATGGATAATGCCAGTCACTGCATGTCGTTGGATTGTGGTTACAAACTGGAAATACGCAGAGGAAACCCAGCAAGCATGGAAAACTGGAAACAAGAACCCTGAAGCCACTTGATATATATATTGCTGGATATTTACTTTGTTAAATTGAGATAAATTTGCTTCTTCTATGACATCTTTTACAAAACGGAAATAAATCCTAATGCTCTATTTGGTTATTTTTTACTTTGGCTTATAGTTTGAAGTTCGATGTAAATCTGTATTAGAAGTCTAATCCGAAGATATCATATTGCATATTAATAGTAAACTAAAATCAGTTTGTGGTAAAAGACCATCCTGCTTGGACCATACTGTAGACCGCACTTCCTTTGAGATGAATAAATATCTTATCCGAGCTCTGATTTAACATTTGATTGATATTTACTTACACGTAAAATAAGTACAAACATTGAAACCCTTATCCTTAATAAATTATCAATACTGGATATCAAAACCTAAGTTAAGGAATACATTTTAAAGAATCATTTTCTTCTAACCTATTTTATATAACAACACAAATAGTCCCTGTACATTATCTAACAGCGCAGCACTGTACTGTACATTACTGCATACCGTTCTGCCTTTTCTAACAGCATCCATTTGTAAAGCAGTAGAGGAAACCTACAGTCTTACCCGAACAGTTGCAAGATCCTTGTCTTTCTGTAGAAGCTGTTTCTCAAGCTCAGCGACTTTCATCACCGTCTCATTCTCCACTTCCAGAAGCTTCTCTGTCACCTAGTCCATGCGGAAGAGCAGAGAAAAGCCAGGGATGACGCGAAACATAAAGGCGAAAGGGAGCGAGTTATTGATCCTAAAAGTCCGGGCAGCCGTCCCATAACCATTTCACCGCTGATGAGAATAATGATCTCTCTCTCTCTCTATCTCTTCTATCTCTCTGTCATGCTTTCTCTTTCTACTTTAGGACAATTTAGATACAGGCAGAAAAGCCACTGGGATGACTTTCGGTTTTGAATCAGTCTTGACAGTCTACATCAGGGAATGTGTGGGGATTTTTTTTTAGGGTTTTTCCCTTTCTCCACCACCCCATGACTTCTTTACTGAGAGAGTACAAGATTGTGTCACTATTTGCGTCCCAGAATGTCTCAAGAATGACCTTTGCTATGAAGATATCTCAAGCCTATAGTGTGGCCCGCTGCTCAGGCCCAAGATGCACCAACAACCTACCACTCTGTGTACTCAAAACCCACTGAGATTTAATACCTACTGTAGATCTGAAATTACTGTTTGCTAGCATTACGTAGGATCGAAAAAAAGGTTAATAGCTGTATTTGGGTCAAATGATAATACAGTACATTACTCATATTTTACAGACACATTAATGCCCAGTGGATTAAAAAAATGCAGCACACAGTTTATTGTATACACAGGACTCAATCATTTCTCACATGAGACAGCTGGTCCTCCAGTTCCTCCACTTTCTCCAGAGCCACGTTCTTCGTCTCTGCATCCTCCAGCAGTCCTCCCACATCGAACACGTTGTCCAAGTATGCCTGGATCTGCACTGACAGCTTGTCGCTCTCTGTGTGTTTAGATTTCTGCCAGGACAGAGACCCCAGGATTATAAATAACATAATTACAATGCACCATGATTAGGGACAAACTGACCAAACTATAAATCTATACAAATAATTTAATTGAACTAAATTTCATTGATCTTGTTACATGAAACAAGATCAATTTTCTCCCCTCAAAATGTTAATTTATTATTAAAATAGAATAAATGTTAAATTATGTACTTAATAAAACCAAAACTGTGCAAAATTAGAAAATGAGTAATTTTATTACTCCATTTAAGAGATGTCTTGTAGATTAAGTTAATCACAAACTTTAAATGTAACTATTTAAAGGACCCATATTTTACTACCGAACAATTATACATCGGCCTAAGAGATCCCTCAAAGTGTTTGTGTTACAGTTCTCAGTATTTTCTAAGTATATTCTAAGTCTATATTCTAAGTAGCTCTAAGTTTTTTTATACCTCAATCTCATCCAAACAGGCCTTTTAGTTTCCCTTATATGAGGTCACATTAGGGGGGAAATCTAATTGGCTGGTTTATAACCTGCTTGATACAAAAATGGAAATTTAGGGAATTTATTTATTCTCACACACACAGAAAATCTGACTAAAAATGACTAAAATGTAATTTTTGTAAAATAGGTGCCCTTTAACAAAACTTTATACTTCCCTAATAGCTGTAGTGTAACCGTGGAATAATGATCATCATATTTTTTTATGAATGTAGGATAGATTAGTGATTTTTTCGCCAAAAACAAAACATAAAACCTTTTAAGTAAAATGCTCTTAATAATAGAAATAAACACATTTGTTCTAAAATTCTGGAATTGGATCCTGACACCAAAAATCAAGTGGAAAAATTCAAAATGACAGAGAAATGACAAGGCTATGTACTATGTAAAGTCAAAGTAAGACATGAAAGATGTGAAGATAAATATCAGTTATACTCATATTTCAAAGTTTTAATTTATTTTATCTCCAAGAGGTCCACAAGGGACATAAATTTGGTTGCAAATGTTCAAAATTCATAAATACGAAAAGCGACTTCTCACCTCTAGGAAATCATCCAGACCCAGTTTAGTGAATTCGTACTGCAGATGCACACGGAAGTTCATGTCCTCTACAGAATGGACCACGATGTTGATGAACTGCATGCAGGCCACCTGGTATAGGAGCAGAAACACAACACACAACAGGGACCAAATGACAAAGACGTAACAAGCTAAAGCTCAGGATATGGTTCAGCGAAGCGGTTCTCCTACCATGAAATCTATGTTTCCGTCTTCACAGCGGAAGTACTCCATGAGTTTTTCGAATCGGTGCTTTTCTTTGCATACCTTCAGGGTAAAGAAGGAAAAGAAGGAATTTCATTGGTGTTAGAAATCTGTGCAACAAAACCGATTTAATCTATAAAATATCACCCGCAGTTTAACACATGGGGTCCTAAATTAGGGTCAATGGAGCATAGTTTATTAAGTGGCGGAAATATCTGTCTATCATTATGAAAGTTATTTAATTTATTATTTAAAGGGTTTAATCCAAACATACAACTTGGCCCTAATGTGGTATCATTGAAAAGTCCAGGAATAAAAAATGATGTGGTTTAAATAAAAGAAATAGCTGATATATGACAGACTAAACGTTATAGACTAATGACAGCCATTAGCAAAGAAAAACAGACTTAATTGCTGTTATTCATGGGAAAAGATGAGTTTCAAAGGGCGGAAAATAAAGACTGATTCCAAACATATCCACCAGCACAAAATTATATAGGCTTGTTATTTCTATTATACTTATAAAGAAAAGTTTTTTTACCATAAAAAAAGAGTTTGTGACGTGATCTAGAGCTAGAGTCTAAATATTATTTTGTACATAGCACCCTAAGTCATTTTTGATTCTCAAAAATATAACAACAAATAGCAGACTGTAAGATCATTGTTCATCTCCTGAACTTCTACAGTTCCTGAGCTACTTTACTTTGGGTTTGGGTTCTCAGCCACACTGAACTTCCTGCAAAGTCTTCTGTCTAATCTGACCGAATAATCTAGCTAACTATCTACATCCAGACAGCATGGTGGCTCATTGTCTCATGTACATCCAAGCTTAGAGTGGTTATTGTCGCCCTGTACCTCCATGGTCAAGGGTTCGATTCCCGTCTTGTGTTCTGTGTGCATGGAGTTGCATGTTCTCCCCGTGCTTGGTGGGTTTCCTCCGACATTCCAAAGACCTGCAGGTTACACTAATTGGCGTTCCCAAATTGCCTGTTGTGTGTGAGTGCACATGTGAATGTTGACCGGAGGTCCCACCACGGTTGTAAAATGGAAATAAATTCAATGGTAATTACTATTGGTCTCTACGGTACTTAGTTGGACTATACTGTAGAGGTTCCTAGATGGATGGATGGATCTACATACAACTACAACATTGATGTCTTTCCCAAAAATGAGAAACCACTGTTTATAATTGACAGTAGCCAGATTTGGTCAGATTTCTTGGACACTTTGGGTTATTGGGAGCTGTTGCGTATCTTGCAGTGGTTCCCACATTGTTCTGACCGCTCCAGTGAGAGTGTAGTAATTTCCTGGTTTCCGGCATTTAGCTGACTGGACAAGCAGAACGGGGGAAGGTTAAGCAATGCTACAGCACTCAGCTCTCTCCCACCAAACTGCTGATCTTTATCACACACTGCAGTTGTTTCGTATTTGGTAAGCTTAAAATAGTTTAGCCTGGTGGATTTCACGTGGATGCACACACATGTGGAACTTTCCCACCGTTCCTTCTAAACACTCTAAAGATCTGTGTCATTCCAGTACATATAGCTTACTGGAACTCCCCTACTGCACACAATAACCCAATCTTATCAACTGTCAACACTCATATCCCTGTCCAGACTAAATATCATGCATCCAACACTGTGTACAGTGCTTTAGGATATTACCTCTTTGAAGTTATCAAACGCTGAGAGGATGATCTCATGGCCCCCTCGCACCAGGCACACAGCAGCCAGAAGCTCCAGGACCAGTGCTTTTGTCCTGCACCAAAAAAACAATGACAAGCATGACTGTTTGGCTCCTTCAAGAAAAAAAAAGGTCAAAGCAAGATCTACACAATGAATAGGCTTACGTTACAAGTCATATATCAGACTAAACCTTATCCACCTAGCCGCTCTGTCCTTCAGGGGAAAAAGCTCTGCTTTGTATCCATTGTTTGAAATCTTTCAAATCATGAGCTGAAGACATCTCTTTAACATCCAGACTAGGTCACCGTTGGGACCCAAAGACATTTTTGTTCTTGAGGATGTCAGCTTTTATGTATTAGAGATATGTGGATATCTAATAGTGACTGGTACAAATTGTGCAATTAATACGACACTAAGACCAGTTTTCTGTAGTTTTGTCGTACGTGCGGCACCCAAATATACTGGCTCTAGAGCTCCTAATATTTGTGCGCGGTCTGTTTGTGGCCGGACCAAACATGATTTTCTGTATGTTCACGTTCTCATCTGTAGTCTGAAGTTTGGTGTTTACATTAATTTGTATTTTGCTATCATTTTTATTTGAGAAGAAAATTGAACACTATAGCACCAAAATATAAGATATATATTGAAATTGGAACACAAACACACATACTCCTCTGTCGATTGAAGCTATGTTGCATATTAAATAGTATGAACAATTACATTTTTAGATGGCAATGCCACGGAATTGTTCCCCCTCAAAAAATTAATTAATAAATAAATGTGTTAATAAAAAAAATTAACACATATTTATATTCAAAATTTCATGACAGTTACGCTGTGGATGATACATCTGTCTGATTTCAGCTTTAACATACAGTATGGCTATGCAGCCATATGTCATACATAGCCATCATACTGTAGGGAATTTTGCAAAAAAGACAAATCCAAAATGTTTGGTTAAAAGAGTTAATTAAAAATTAATATCAAGTACGTTTAATGTCAAATAAGTTAAAATT
>JAOVVA010000019.1:20239683-20260976 GCA_028565275.1 Leiocassis micropogon
TTCCTGCCAGATGCTATTTCAGATCGGTTTAGTGAAGCAAGGAACAACGCGTCAGAAAGGGGGCCTGATTTCAGGTCGGTGCAATAACCTCCGTTCCATTTTAATGTGGCCAGAAGATCTGAAAGACTGAAAATAGCCCTGGTGCTTTTTTCCCCCCTCCAGTTCAATGGGAAATGCATTAAAACTCACTTTTACTGATGAGGAAAAGGAGCATGGGAATGATTAATGGCCCTCTGTGAACACAATGGAGGTACTCACATCTTGGATTTTAAATCCGTTTGAAGAAAATTCAAACGCACTGTGGCTTGGAGCGTTCTGCACATGTGACTCACTTTCTGCGCTCGTCGATAGTCCCAGACTGATACCCGAAAGATCCGAGACTCACGTTCAGGCGATAATCTCACCTTATCTTTTTTAGATTTGTACGTAAGAATCGCTGCTGCTGTTCTCAGCCAAGGTGCTTATTCACAATCTGCTCAAAGTAAACATTCTTTTTAACACACAGTTCTGTTTGTCATTTACTTTTCTCCACCTCTTCACTGTAATGATATACTGTATAATCCTACTATTCACTCCAACCCAGAAAACAATAGGTCCTCTTATGAATTTGGTAGACATCCAATGATACACAAGTTAAGCATGGAATGAATAGAAAATTAGGGACGCAGTTAATATTTGTGCTATTTATGAGCTAAAAATAGACAAAGCTTTTTGTACGGCGGTAATTAACCGTACAGTCGAACTGTTACAAGCAGACTCTTTTTTTTTTTTTTTTTTTAGTTTTATAACTTCACTTTATGTATGTGAATGAAATCACCACTGCACAGAGTTTCATTGTATTTCACTGTGTGTGGTGCTCTTTTGTCTTATGCATGTGTGTTTTGTGTCCTTTCACACACTCCATTGTTGGAAGCTCGGGCTTCCTGACTCTCCAGCATACACAACAGTGTTTCCTGCTGGTGAAAATGGATGGAGGGTGGGTACAATGAAAACCATCTGGGCACACACACACACACACACACACATACAGTGCATTGTAAAGAGATTGGCAGGACCTGCAGCGCTGTAGCCCTTTACTATAGGAAATATGAAAGAAAAATGATGGTTAAAAATGGAAAAGCCCCATCAGTCACGTTTAGCTTTTACAGGCAGTCTGAACCAGGGTGATAAAGAAAGCATGCTTTCAATGACCATCAGTTGCAGAAGAGATGCAGAAATTTAAAGGGGGAGGGTCAGCAGATGAGGAGAGCAGACAAAGAGGATAAGTCACCCGATGTGATTGGTCCTCAGCGATATCTCCAGTTCCCTCAGAACTTTGGTGGATTCCTGAACCCGCCTGCGGAATTTCTGCAGAGGGAGAAAGAGCTGATTTTTATCAAGCTTTTAGCAAAACAGCCTGTTTCACAACACCACCGAACACTACATCCAGGCAACATGTTAAATAACCCATACACAAGTCGTTACAACACACACAAATGATCAGAGCAGAAGCTGACTTCCATCTTACCTTGCGTGTGACTCCTGGATCTAAAAAGCCCCTCAGTTTCTGAATGTATGTGTGTGGAGGGTTCTTCACTTGGAAGCGCTCCTAACACAAAATATGGAGGAATTCATGAAGAGGTAGTCAGACAAACATAAACAAACGTCATTAGGAAGTTTTACTGCAATTGTTTACTTTCAATTAATATATATATGGGGCGTTCAAGTCAAACCGGGACATGAGATGAAATTCGTCTTGAAAGAAGGTGTAAAACCAATAGACATTTACAGAAGACTTTAAGCATTGAGACACTTAGCCGCAGTAAAACATTTGAATGGTACAAACAGTTAAAACCAGTACAGGACGTCCGTTAATGATGATCCTGGCCGAGGTGGCTCGGAACCTCCTGCAGTTGCTGCCGTGAAGAGATGCATACAGTATGTCTGCGGGAACTTTACACACAATCATTCATGAACACCACTTGCACATTACAGGAACCCATATCCCCCCGTGCAGTAATGACCTCACTCCAAGTCATTTCCACGTGTTTGGGCCATTATAGGTGTTCCTGGTAGGCCAGCGTTTCAGACATGAAGCAGGGAATATGATCGATCATGGCTCAGAAAACTTTCTACCTTGATGGTATTCAAGCACTAGCGAAACGCTGGAATAAGTGCATTAGTGTGTCAGGGGATTATATAGACATATAAAGGTAGTTTTTATTTTCATCACTGTATTCTGTAGAATCAAACGTCCCGGTTTGACTTGAATGCCCCTCATACAAGTCTAGAATTCCTTGTTTTCTCATTGATTATAACATGTTTAAGTTTCACAAGACGCTGTAATCTGATGCAATCCTATTGTTTTTATAAAGCCGAATATAGCTTGGGAAACAGCCTGGGATAATACACACAGACATTTGTAAGGATTATGCACCAGACTCTGATTGAGTCTCTCTTTATAAACAGGCCTTGAGCAGATGGTGTTTCACTTCAGAATAAAGCGACAAAGGTAGCGCAGGTCTAAATAAATATTCCACCTGGTCACAGATCAGGTCCCACTTCTTCTCGTTGTCGTACTGGCGGAGGAGGCGTGCTTTGTCCGGGGGAAGGTTCATCGAGCTCTGAAAGACAGCAAACAGACAAGCGTCAGCCCACACAGTCTTGTAAATATGCAGACGACCTCACAGAAATGTCTCCATCCTCTTTGAGATCAACACCCTCCCTCCCCGACCTCAGGGCCCGTGACCTCAATTGAGCATCCTGTCGCATGAGATCATCCCCGGCCTAAGGTGGCCTCGCCGCCGCCGATGTGCTCGTCAAAGCAGGCCCTTGTTCATTTTAACAACAGCAAAGCAAGCATTTTATGATGTAGTTATTATGAGTGATGAGTGATAATGAGTAATTATCCCAACTAAACTCTGATTAAACAAAAGATCATCATGTTAGTCGATCAGATAACAAAGTCGCGGTTTCATTTTTACCATTTCACGGGTGAATGATATTTGATCTGCAGATTTGAAACTGAAGATACTTCTGGTTTCTCATGAAGCTAAAGTCAGTGTATGAAAAGCAGCATGAATTCTCATGAGTAAGCAAGAAAACAAGATGTGTTTTTTGTTTGTACTGATTTGTTTTATTCCTCTTGGACCACAGCAATGAACAATGCATCATACTTCTATCTCCACTTCCTTTCCTTAACTAATCAATGGAGAAAACCTGTAACGCATTATCACTTGCCCAAACATATCTCTCTCTGTTTCACTGACAACTCCAGAGATTGTCATGCTACCAGGAAACTGCCAAAACATTGTCAAAGTCTGGAAAGCCTACTGACATTACAATACGCCAACACTGGAGACTTGTTCCATAGATGTTAAGTAAACATCCCCATATAAAAACATCTCAGCATGTTAATGATTGGATGTCCCTCTGAAGTATATAAATAATAATTTATAGGAACAAACTTCTACATAAATAAAAGAAAGGTTTTCGTCGGTATATTGGTCTCTTTCAATTATTTGAAAAAAAAAAATTTCAATTATATGTTTATGTTTCATATTTTAGAGGACCTGAAACCAGTCTCAGAAATTGTTCTGTCTGTCCAGCAGGAATTTGTCTGGCTAGACCGAATTCAGTGAAACTTTTCCAGTACGGGATTTGCCTGAAGATAAACCTGCAACAAAATGAAATCAAAACGTTGAAGTTATGTGCCAGATTACAAACCGCAAGTTTTGACATGCGTCAAACTGTGGACAGAATTTAATGATACTTTTGCAGTACTTACATATCTGCACCATAAGTTACAGTAAATCTTAATGTTATGAGTAAAAGCCATGTTATGAACAGTTAGATTTCATAATTCAATAAATATTCATTAAGTATATTAAGGATAAGTTAATATTATCGCTGCTGAAATAACAGCTCTGGAGTGAATTTTAATGCGCTGGAGTTGTTTTAAGACAAAACTTTATCTTTATCCGATCTACTTTTTCGATTTCTCATCTGTGATTCACGCTCCAATTTTTGAACAGGGAGTGTATTTGGCTGACGACAAAAGATGTACAATTTAGCATAAACAAGGCGCAAGATACTCAACCTTACAACATTTTATTTCTTTGTATGAATAAGTTAGGCAGGGAGTTCTGCCGTACAGAAAGGCCACGTACATGAACTGCACGTGGCCTTCAACATAATATCAGTTATTACATTAAAGTTGATCAGCTTATTTTTAGCTTTAACCTTTTATCTATTTCTAAAACTCTCTTTTCCCGTCTTACTTTACTTACACTAGTATTATTATAAAACCCGTGCTCGCTCTGGAGTCAGCAATATCAACTAATCAACACCTTCTGACCAATCAAGATCAAGAACCACGAATGGCTTATACCACAGCACTGGAGCAAAGCATAAACATGCTTATCGCATCTCTGGCCTGTTAGATAAAGTCCAGGTGGAGATAGTAGGAGGGGAATGAGAGATTCAGGCAGAGCGCCCCAGCATGTGACAGATCTCTCAAGGGCGAAGAAACAAATGGTGTTTATCATGAAAGAGCCATTGGCACCCCCATCAACAACAGCCTCCGTGTTCAATTCAAACTCATCCACCCAAATCACACTAACCTGCTCACACAGAGCCAGAGGCCATGACAGGGACAAGTTATCGTAAAACGCTCAGCTAAAGAAGAACTAACAAAAAACACCTACACATACATGCACTGTTCCAGTGCTAGAGAGTCTTTTTCCAAAAGCTCACATAAATCTTTTTTATGGGCTGATCTTTTGGAAAAAATGACTGCTGGAGCCTCATTCATCAGCGTGAATTCTGAATGAAGTCTAATCAACTTGGAGAAGAGAGACAAGCGAAAACAATAGATTTTGTACTTTTGCCTTGGCTTGAAATCTCATTTAGCTTACAGACACAGTATCTTTATGGCCGGTGTTTACAACCCAGATAATCACCTGATCGCCAGAGATATGACCTTTCAGTTTGGAACTCGAATTTACACTACCGTTTCCTGAGAATGCTCCATTTCCAAAGCGTTTTTTGTTACATCTCAGAACGAGAGCCGCCATCAATTCCAGATGTCCAGCGCTACAACTGGAATGTGTCTTGTTTATAACAACTGCGATTTACTATAAATTAACGCTTCAAACTTCATTTTACTGAAAAAGAGGATGGCGTTTTAAGTTGTTTACTTTCCTCTATTTTTCCCTCAGGGAAGATCTCTTGCTTGGAGGAGATGTATGTGTTTGTGTTTGCGTGCTCTCCCTTTCCTCCCAAATGAAATGTCAGTAATGGCATGGGACCCGCCCACTCTGTACAGTGTTGCTACAAACAGCTGCCTACTCGCTGATGAGCTCATGACTCCTGAACACTTTTGCACAACAAAGAACTCCACCAAAGTGAAGATTTTAAAACTTCCAAATTGCTTCATGCTGGGTATTCCCTGGATAGTAATGCTGATCATTAGCACAGAGGTGGGTAAGTCAGTAGCCTGGGACAAACAGATTTTATGTATGGACTATTCGATTTTATATATTATCAGCTACAAGAATGAATTTTGTAATGCGTTTTACGATAAAACAATGCGCCTCAATGCTATAAGCTATAGCTTCCTGAATCCCACCATCTGCTGCACTACATACATTTAACTAAAATCAACATCAACATCAATCTCACTGATGGTGGAATGATTTTAGTAGCAAAATTATTCAATCAGTGTTACATGTTTGTTAACAGCTTAGTGGTTAGCCCTGCACCTCCAGGATCCGGGTTCGATCCTTGGGTCTGTGTGCATGAACTTTGCATGTTCCCCCCTGTGTTTGGTGTGTTTCCTCCACGTACTCCCCACAGTTTCCTCCCAAAGTCCAAGGACATGCAGATTAGGCTAATTGTCATTCCCAAATTACTTGTAGTAAGTGACCACTATTGAGTGTGTACCCCGCCTCATACCCTGAGTCTCCTGTAAAAGGCTTCAGGCCCCACGCGACCCTGTGCACAAGATAAAGCGCAGTAAGTGAGTAAGTGCAGCAATACGTAAAGATCAATGTTCCAAGACCTTACCATGAAAATGGCTAAAACGCTTTCATTTAGGAATAAGTTTTGTACATACAGTACTGTATGCTTGAACCTTTGGCTGTTAGAGCCTGGCCACTCATCATTTCAGGCCATTTGTGAAACTGAAATTAAATTAGCGGTCTTAAATGGCGGTATAGTCTTCGGTTTTGTCTTCTCTTGTGGTCAGTAATAGGATTTGTAGATAAAGAGATAAAGAGCAGATCTTTATCTGATGTAGAATTATTCTCCTTTGTCTTTTGGTCTCGCAGCGCAGGTTGAGCAGCAAGCGGCCTGAGGATCGCATTCCTCAAATCTCGCGAAGGATTTTTACGTAGTCTGATTAGTTAAAACGCTCAAGGACTAAAACCTCACACAGCAAGAAGTGGAAATATTGCGTTTTATCAGTCATGAGCCTGAGAAGAAATAGAGAGGAATTGCATGGTTTCTTTCGCAGTTCAAAGCTCCGTGGAACTTTCTTTGGGTTGTGGTGTTGAATCCGAAAGGGTTAGCTGGCCAGTCCAGACCACAATATAAACACTGGACTCTGAGGCAACAATGACCTGATTTCCAACCATCAGGGTGGCATGGTTTCCATACTGACGGAAGGTTCCATGTGTCTTTGCTTTTTACTTTGGCATAGGCACCTCATTCCACGAGTCAAGAGGTGTCCTGTGATGTGAGGCTGTGTGGTGAATCAGTGGACCTCAAACACACAAAAGGTTGGAAAATAAGGACTCTAGACCAATGTTTCTTAAAGTGCATTCCAGGGATGCCTAGATTTTCTTCTAAAAAAAAAATGATGGAAACCATAACCCACCATTTTGAAATGTATTAGATTTATTAATCTTCTCATACTTGTTAGTATATTTGACTGGCCATGTGAATTGAATGGGTTTATTCCAAAACCCAAAGAGCATCAAAATGTAGGTTTGCTATAAATGTCGACCTAAATCTAATTACAATTTGAATAGAAATTCCGTTCTGTCAGTGGAAAGTTCAGGAATAAAAAGTTCAATGGCTTCAATAAACAGCCAAACTATTATTGTTCGCATTTACATTATTGTTATTGAATAATGCTGGAATATGTTTGTTAAATAAATCTGTACTGATAGGGTCTGTGGAACTTGTTTCACAGTAAGAAAGTACACAGTAAAAGTGCACTTTAATTGAAAACTTTGCCTGTGCTTTTGCAGCTTAACTGGAAGAAAGCAACGCCTTATTAATAACCTCATTACAGGAATGAGACTTGGCATTTCCTACATTCACAGCATGCTTTGCCTATCAAGATGGGATCTGGGAGATGGGAATGAGAGTCCAACATTTAAGTGAAAATACATTTTTGTTAGACATGACTTTTTATTCGGTCTAAGCTCACAGTATCAAAAAAAAAAAAAAAAACCCAGATCAACTGCCTAAACAAAGCTGTTTTGCGCCACAAAAGAGTGACGAAAGCCACACCGCGGACAAAACTCGCTTCTGTTGTTTGATGTCGACTCAGTCGATGAAAAGAGAGACTGTAATGGTTTAACAAAGCGCCATTCCCGTCTGACATTTATCATTCTTCCATTCAAACATCATCAACTGAATAACAGACCACTGACAACAAGGACAAGTACATTAGATACACGTTAATGAGGCAAAATTGTTACTGCAAAGAGGATTATATTATCAATCATTATCACAATATTATCACAAAAGTCTGATTAGATGAATATAATTTTTTTTTTTAAACGATCAAACTACCAAGAGTGAAATATTATTTATACATAAATACGCCAAACTATATATATCAAACTGCCAACAGTGAATTAATATTTATATATAAATATAATGACAAAGACACACATTTTGTTTGTTGTGGTACCAAAATGATCCCCAGGCTGTTTGTAATTTATAGTACATCAGAGTTTGACTGTGATGTCATTTTCCAGTTTTACTGTCATTGGTTTGTACTGCGATTTTCAAAAATACAAATCACAATACTCAACTTTCTCAACCCTGTAGCAGAGAGTAAAATATTATTATATTTAATACCAAAGACGTATTAAAAATGTTACAATTTTTAATGACTTTAAACCTAAGTATCAAACACAGGGCGAAAAAGCAAAAAAAGCAAGAATTACTGAGAGGGAGCAGCCGGTACAAAATTCCATGATCATAAATATTAATAACTTAACTATACGTAATTATGCTAAATTATAGCCATTTTTCCACTTCCTTATTATATCTTTCCTATCCACTGGACTGTGGTTTTGCCGTTCTATGACAAACAAGCGAAGACAAGAAGAAAGAAAGACGAAAGAAGAAGTGTCAACCTCAACATGCAGTGTCAGGTAAAATAAATTCAAAGGCTAAGAAGCACTGAATCGAAGAGTCAGTCTAGAACTCTTTAAAGTATGCACAGAGGACACTGAAGAAGCATTGTGGTGGTAATACATGACTCACATGTACTGCACACACACTGGCACTCTGGGGTTCATTATGTGTGAATGTTTTCCGGGCTCAACCCGAACAAAAACTCATGCCGGATTCACAAATTTAGCCAAATGTTAATAAATATGTTAATATGAGGCCCAGTATAAGAGATTACGCATAGACGTGCATGTTTTAAAGATGCCCAAAAAACATTTCATAAGATATGGAGAGAACTTTGATATGGATTTCGGTTTATATTAGTGAATTTAGTATTTAATTTTGCAACACAGCAGGAAATCCCTAAATAAAACAGAAAGTAATAAAAATGGTAGAAAACAGGAACTTTTTTTTTTTTTTTACACAGACATTTCAAGCTATTAAGGAAACTGTTGATTAGAATAATACAATAACATCATCACACAGCTTTTCTACAGGGCTTTGCAGTACAGTACAAACCACAAATTCAGTCATAATGCTGCTAAAACAGGACAACACATTCCTTAGACCTTATTTGGTTTTATGTTGTTTCTGAGAGGCCAGTGGGAGTTCAGGTCAGCAAGTCCTTCATGCTGCATTTAAAAACACAAACAATGTGAATAAGGTTTGTTTGGGGAACATCCATTTGCTGGATGGGGTGTCTGCTCCCATGATCAAGGTCCAGATACTGGCTCAGATCCAACATGAAGCATTACAAAGCCTTGTCAAATCTCCAGCGAAACTATTCCTGCGAATAACCTTCGTTACTAAACTGTGAGACAAATTCACTTCGACGTTACCAAATACTGAGTTATGCAAAAACTATATCTTAGAATCTCTCCATCCATCCATCCATCTGGAAACATCTGCAGTCCATCTAGGGACCGTGGAGGACAATGGCGATGACCATTGTATTTATTCCCATTGTATGATCGAGGTAGGACCTCCGGTCAACATTCGCACGCTACGGGCAATTTGGGAACACCAATTAGCCTAATCTGCATGTCTTTGGACTGTGGGAGAAAACCAGAGAAAACCCATTAAGTGCTGGGAGAACATGCAAACTCCGTGCACACCTACCCGAGGCTGGAATTAAACCCGGAGGTGCAAGGCAACAGTCCTAATTACTAATCCACCGTGCTGCCATATCTTATACATAAGGAAAAAAAACCTGTATCAAAAGCTTTATGCGTTATGCATTTGTTTACAGATTATCATTTAAGCAATATCACGTAAGCAAGAGTGCTGTCATTTAAAATATTGGCACGGCTGTAAAACCGTTTTCCAAATATTGAAGATCATCAATATTTAAAATCAGTTCCTTTTTTGCCATTTGGCCTCTGTACACGACCCCAATGAATTTGAAACGAAACACTCAAGTCAAGACTTTCAGCTTTAATTCAAAGAGTTTGGTGCCTAATAATGGCCTCCTTCACTTGCATAGACACGTCTTTGCACCTCATGCTGAGAGTTTGAGTGAACAGTACCAAATGCAATAACGTAACACTCAGAACCACCTCCAGTCCTTTCATCTGCTTGATTAGACTTGGAGTAATGAGGGAACAGGCTTGAACATCTTGTCAGCCATTTGTTCCATTATTTATGAGCCCCCACCAAAATTGGTGTAATTTTCATCGATACGTCTTTACTCGTGCCATCTGGATTAAAACACGTCATATTTGTGTGCCCACTCATTCATTCCAAACAATGGATTTGCCCGTACCTGGACTATTTTAGTCAAAATATGCTCGGGATTTTGTTCTGGCGGATGGCAAGCCGGCTGTATTTGTTCAGGTCCAGAAGAATGAAGAAAGCCAGACGTTTTAGCTGTTTTAGGAGCTATTGCTAGCAATGCTATGAAATCCCTGCGCAGCCGGTGCTGGCTGACGTCAGCGAAGACGCCACGCATGCACAGAGGTGAAAAGTAGCATGAATTCCAATGTGCACGTTTCCAAAGTCGCATGACCACATTTCACATACATATCCGATCTAGTACCACATATGAAAGTGACATTATCAGATTTGTGTGTTCAGACAGCCTTAAAATAATCTGATCTATGTCACATTAATGCAAAAAAACTTCATCAAATTGAAGTCACAATTTAAGTCACCAGCTCTGTAAGATCGATGCCCTTGTTTTCGCCACTCGACCATAAGCCTTCGTTGGTTGGTCCCCAGTTTCATCATCACCTGATGAAGTCTTTTACATTATTAAATAAAAATCTTGAACATTATTATGAAGTCAGTCGCAGGACACAGTTATGGCTAAGGCTTCAGACAGAATATATTTTCTTTGCGCATTTTTACTCAGCAGATCTTGGCCAGTGGCAGTGAGAGAACACAAATTCTGTTGAGTGAAACTAGCCAGCTCTGCATGCGCCAAAGAAGACTGGATAAAGCTCAAGACGTCCTGCTTCACAGGCTTCCAAAAGGGAAGGTGTTTGCAAGCAAATATTGCCCTGCCTAGCTTTTCAGTTACTTTAATAAAGACGTTTGTCTTCTTTTATGGACAAAAGTAGGCACGGCTGTTTTGAGATCTCTGCAGCTGTGGCTTTAAATAGACAAAAATCCCGAACAATACAAGGAAGTTTAACTAAGTTGGGTCTAGTTTAGGAAAAAAAAAAAATCCAGGACAGACGTGAGCGTCGTTCTTTGAGTGATCTAAAAGGATATTACTAAGCTCAAGGAAATCATGTTTAACAACCCACTCATGTGTCGTATGATCAGCACTGTTGTCCCTACACTCTGGACAAATTTCTCAATGATGGATAAGTCTGGTGCTGTAAACCTGTTCGGATCTTCGTTAGAGCAACAGGACAGAAACGGGGTCATGCTCAAGATGCACAACTAAAAGCTCTCGCTTGTTCTCAGGCTGGTCCCCTGCCATTAAACAGGTCAAATGTTGAAGTGTGTGAAAAAGCTGTTTCTCCTTTCACCACGCTGACACCTGATCTACCAAGCTTTAATTGCGTAACCTGAACCAGGCAATCACAACAAAGCGGTGGTTCCACAAAAGGCCTCCCTCAATCCTCCAGCAGAGAGAAGACACAGGGAAGGGGGTCGGAGGTGTTCGAGGACCGGACCTCCCCCCCACTGCTCCTTTACACAAGATACACAAACAATCTCCATGACAAACCATTGTGGAATGTGCTTTCTTCACACACACACACACACACACACACATACACGCTAATCTGTTTAAAATGAACTTACAGGCATTAATGAAGTTGTAAGCAACATCTGATTGACATTTGCTGCACTTTTGAATGAATTTCTGGTGTATTGCATAAACTTATCTAGAAGCTTCTTTTCCCTGATTGTGACGCAACATTTTCCTGAATTAGCCGAAATTAGTTGTTGTTGGTTCAGCTACAGCATGTCCGTTAACCTGGGCCTGATTTCCTGTACTATGTCTACAACTATGCCACAGGAAGTTTCATAAATTAGCCGCAGGAGATGAAATACGCCAACAGCTACTACTGCAGAAACTCCCAAACCATACTACTATACCGATTTACTATTCAATGATTGGCTATTGGTAAATTATTTGGTTATTTGCTTATTCAAATACTCTACTCTGAGTAAAATCTTCAATTTAAGTTTAGGTTGATCTAATGACAAAGTTGACTACACGATGATGGGAAAATGAATGCTTCTAACACAATGTTGCAAAAATGATTTTAAATCAATATAACAAACCAATGGCCTGAGAAGGACACGGTTTCCGGTTGCTGTGGTGGACGCATTGCGTGCTTAACACTGGCCCACTAGAGAATATACGGTTAGTGCTAGTAAATGCGCATATATAACAAGTGAACGCCATTACAACACTAAGAGATGACTGTGACATGATGTACACACGCTGTGTGCGGAAAGCTGTCGCATCCATACCAATCACTGATCCAGGGAAATGCTCCGGGTTAAAATGTTGTTGTTTTAAGGTTACATATGCAATGTTTTGTCAGCGTAATTAATTCAATGTTATCATTCAGAGTGGTATGTAGTTCCAGTCCAATGCCTGGTAAGGAAACAATGGGAGGGTTGCATAAAACCTGTGGCATCCTCTATTCCGTCATGAGCTTGGAGCCTATCCAAGGAGTACTCAGGTACGAGGCAGGGTACACTCTGGACAGAGTGCCAATTCATCACACACTCCCACACACTCATTAATATTCACACAATTTGGGGAGACCAATCAACCCAATCTGGATGTTTTTGGACTTTTGAAGGAAACCGGAGTACCCACTTTCAAAAACAACATTATACCTACAATGACATTATAAAATTACATTATGTCATTATAACCAAATTACAGTTAAATAATGATTAATCCTATCTACAGTATCTATTTGCTATGCTTTAGTCATCAATCGCTGTACTTTATCTGCACTGTTACCTTAATACATTAATACCCCAGTGAACGATTTGGGATATTCCAAAGTCGCAAAGATTCCACTGAAAGTGGCATTATGCAGTTTTTCAAAGTTCATGAAAAGAAAAAAAAGATTTTAGATTTTTTTTTTTTCTCTTTTATGTTCAGTTATACTGTGATATTGAAAGTCTTCAGGACATACAGTTTGCATGGATTCCATTTAACTAATAAGTCATTTGGTGTAATTGTGTATTTGCATATTCTTCTATAAAATGTAAAAACTTTTGTAAAAAGTAGATAGTGTCGCTGAACAGGACTACGACATTTTCGTTCTTAAATGCAACGTTCATAGATTCGGTGTTCAAAGTTTAATTGTAAACAAAACCATAAGGGCTAAATAAGCACTCCAATCACTGAGTAATCCAGGCACAGCCTTGGAGGCTTGTTGAAAGGTTAACAAATGTGCAACTAAAATCTGTCCTCCACACAAATCCCTCCAAATACACTACTGGGAAAATTGTTAATATGCAGACGGCCTCTTAAATCCCCATGAAACATTAGACTGTTAACATTTACACAGTGTGCAGCTGTGGTCTGTGTCCTGCAGGCTAGTGCAGCCCTTTATTATCTATCCTCAAGACAAAGCTCATCAAGAAGACATCAAGAGAGACGGAAGGTCCTCCAGACGACATGCATTCCACTAGTGTTAGAATGGAAAAGAAGTGACCCAGACTCTTGATACAGTCTCTCCCAGGGAACAAAACGCTCTCTGTTAATTCCCTGTCGTCGTCGTCGTCACGTTCACCGTTTTTAGCTGAAGCCAGAAAGATGAAACCATTTCAGAGCTAAATGAAAAGTAACTTCACCGCCGGGTTATCATGTAAGGCCGGGGTGCCCATTGAGCCAGTCGATGACTGTTATTTTCCTGTCTACATGAGAGCGAATACGTGGCAATTAGAGCATACTTTTTTTTTTTTTTTCAAAAAGAAGGAACTTGTTTACAGTCCACTCCATGGTGAAGGGCACGGTCAACCTCCACCCTTTTGTTATTGAGGCAAGGCCAATTTGAAGCACATTATCTTCGAGGGCACTTTGAAGCAGGTTTCCTGGAGCGCCGTGATCTCAGCCGTGTCAGCTCCTCAAGGTCACATCAGGGGTACCAGATGTGAGAGCATTAAATCTATCAGGCCCTAAAACAGTGACATCGCAGCTTCCCTTTCACCTGGCCATCTGTGAAGCCTGCAAACCATAAATTACTTTAACGATCCAGTACAGTAATTTTCAAAAGCGCTCGTCTCATTTGGGTCAACATGTTCCTGTACTGTACAGTAAGTACTATAGTGAGGTTAAAATGAGGTTTTTCCGTAATGAACATTTTAGGACATGGCGTTGAGAGATTCTTCTTCTTTTATGTTCTAAAATAAAAGTCATACTTTTTAAATTTGTACATGTGTCAGTGTCAAAAACAAAAAAAAAAGTTGTACTTAAGCTTAAGTAACTCAAAATAGATTTACGAATCAGGGTTATTTTGGGGACTTCTGATACGTGACAGTGTCCTAGGAATGCAAAGTACGTCAAATAAAATCTAAACAGAGCATTAAAAAAACAGACGCCGTTCTGGACCCGAGGATGTCCTGTTTGTTTCTTCGGGCAGCCTTACAGGAGACAAGTCCTCGATGGATACACACTGAGCATGTCAGGAATTTTACCCATTAAAAGACCATCAGCACATCCAGTATGAACAAATGCAAATGGCTATTTGTGTGTCTTTAGACATCTTTTGGGCACTTTTTTATATTAATTACTGAAGAATACTTTACAGCATCCTGTATTAATGAAGGCTTTAAACCAATTGACATTGAAAGCAGAAGCATGGTACGGTGATGAGACATGATCATTTGAATTGTGCAAACGTGAATGACAATTCGGCTCGGAGTCTACTGAAGGGCGTTCCTGTGAACATCCAGTGAGTGGAATGCCTGATCCTTGGAAACTTTTCGCCAACTTGCAGAAGAGATGGAACTGTTAACCTCTGGGTTAATTAGTGCATTAGTGTAGCAGGGGATTATATAGAGAAACAAAGCCATTACTCTCATCTTTTATGCACATTCTAAAGTCCCAGTTTGACACGAACACCCCTCGGATAAAAAAAAAAAGAATTGTGTCACAGTTAGTATCATCTCATGTTTTTATTTTGCGTGCATGTGCAGCATAGAAAGTCCACAGTGTCTGTGGGGAGCAAAGGGTCTGTCTCTGTGTGAAACAAGACAGGACGACTGCGTTATCAGTGGGAGAATGATGACGGCAGCGTGTACTACAAGAAGCGAGGAGAAAAGAGTGAAGAATGAACCGGACGATCCGTATTACACAATCACGTTACCGCACAGAAGCGAGGAAAACTTAAATCATTGTGACAAGGAGATCACTTTGGCATGTCCAGCGGGAGCCATTTCCTTCGGGGTGTGTGTAAATCAGAGTGCGATTATCTGCCCGATCATTAAGACCTCGTTCCTGTGAGCGACTGGAGCACAAAGGACTCGGAGAGGATGAGGCCCAGGCTTTAAAACAACACACCGACAGAGCTGCTATTGTGCTGGAGAGGAAAGCTGTGCTCCGAGTAGACTGAACACAGCTGCGCTGGCATGCACAAATGCACACACACACACACACACACACACACACACACACACACACACATGGAACCATTCCTTCTTCTGCACTACGCTGTTCCTGAAGCAACCAAATGATCCAATTATTAGTGATCAAACAGTTGTGGAGGTTATATTGAACACTAAAGAGGCTGATATGATACACACTGACGGTCCTCTTTATTAGGAACACCTGTCAATTGTTTCGCAGCAGCATGATGTCATGCAAACTTTTTTTTTTTTTTTTCAGTTTTCAACTGTTCCAGTTTGGATGAACCTGGAACCTTTAAGTGATTGCTTCTATCTCAAGTTTTGAAGTGTTGTGCATCATTCCCATATTAACCCAGATGCTTTTCTGCTCACCATGGTTGTAAAAAGTAGTTATCTGAATTACTATAGCCGCTGATAGTGACAAGGCATTTCTACTGCAGAACTGGCTCTCCCTAGAGTTTTCAAACATAAATCGATTTTAAAACAATTTCACGGTTTTACAAAACCTTAAATAAACATAAAATGTAGAGAATAATTAATATCGTATTTAAGATCTTCGAAAGTAAAACGAAAAAGCGGTTTTAACAGCAAATACCTCTCAGTCACTCAGATGTATAAACCACGTGAGTCTGTTAAAAAGACCTCCCTCAAAGACGGCTTTACTCACACAGCTAAACACAAGCTGCTCCTTAACACCTGAGCTTAGCGTGGCGCCATCCTCAAAGACGTTCCACGCTCAAACATAAACAGTATGCACCTGTGTGTGTGAGTCTGTGTGGGTGTGTGTCGTCGTGGGTGTATGTCAAGTAAAAGAAAAAGGATGCTGGCTGATCTGGGATTATTAGACAGACAGATGTTGCCCTCCAAGGGCAACAAGCATCAAATAAAGATGGACCCCTACCCACCTGCGACTTCTGGAAGCAAAGCCACACATAAAGACACACCCAACTGTGCCGTGGAGGTAGAGCTTACTTTAAGATGCCATAAACGAGGCTTATGGACTGACTGGATTGGTTCCAGCTGAGTGGCAACTATGGAACCCTGTGAGGCCAGTGGTTTCTTCAGGGGTCAAGGGGACAAGCGGAAAGAGTAGGGGAGGGGGGGGGGGGGGGTTTGGTGACTCTGTTTGCTTGTCGTAGGGCACATTGCATTCCAGAGTGATATATACATTCGAACACACAGTAGGAGTAGGAGCCTAATAATCCACTTAAGATAGCAGTTTTTAATTTTAGTAGCTCTGAAAAGCATAACATACTTACTTAAAGAGAGAAAGACTGAGGAATAAACACAAAACATGATGTTTGAATTATTGCTGTTGTTTGTCACATTAAACTCACTTGCTCAGCCATGACCTGACCATGAAGTTTCCTGCCATGGATTGATAGATGATGTCGGAAAAAATGTCCACAACAGAGGAGGGGTTTCACCAAATGAACTCCTCAAAAGTATCACTTAATGGTCGCTCGAGCCTCACAATGAACACTCCCTCTGTCTCGATGATAATGATGCTTTCAGGAAATTACTGAACACATTCATAAACCATGATCATATAGCGCTAGATGTGTGCATCTTAATGGTGCAAACGTCCCAGGCGAGGTGGCTCGGACCCCAGTCGTTCCTGGAAACATTCAGAGTGGAGCGCCTGATTCCTGAAAATCGACGGATAACTTGTCACCATTTAGCAGAAGAGGCACATACAGGTATGTCTGCGGGAACGCATCATTCACCAACACCACTTGCACATTACAGGAGTGGTCGCCACACCCCCAGTACAGTCCTGACCTCGCTCCAAGTGATTCCCATATGTGGGGACCATTTAAGGAGTTCCTGGGAGGCCAGTGTTTCAAACCTGAAGCAGGCAGTCTGATCATGGCTCCGGTGTACTGAGAAGACCTTGATGGTACCCAAGCACTAGTGAAACACTGGGGATAAGTGGATTAGAGTAGCAAGGGATTCTATAGAGAAATAAACATCGTTTTTCCTCTCATAACTGTGTTCTGTATTTCTGCACAATCCAAAGTCCTGGTTTGACTTAAACGCCCCTCGTAGAGTGCACTCAGTTAATGCGATTACGTAAACAAGCTTAACCGACACTTTCTTACTGCTTTCCTTCAGCGCCTCCACCAGAGTAAACAGCAAACGCAAATACTTCCAAAGCAATCAAGTTAATAAAAAGTAATCACAGGGATACAAAAACTATGCCTGATGTGTGTGTATTGGTAAAGTCATTAAGGCATGGTGCGTTGGCACGCTGCCAGTTCAACAAGGAATTTTTTCCTTCTCTAAAGTTCTCTGGTGAGAGCAAACCACAGGAATCTGCAGCGCCGCAGCCGAGCGGGGGCACTTTGAAAGAGGATATCTCACACACACACACACACACACATACACACATATACGCACACATATACATATACATACACACTTCTGCTCCATCTCTGTAAAAACTGTACCACTGCCTCCAGCTTCGTTCTCATATGGAGAAGTTTAGCTGGAAAGCTGAATCCCCCACTCCAGACTCAGACGCATGAAAGCCAGAGGGAGTAATAAGTTCCAGTCCATACTGTATCGCTTATGCGTGTGTTATTCCAACCTTCCTCAGACTGGAGGTCTATTTGGAATAGATCGCCATTCCGTTCAAGGATAAATACCAGGAAAATGGAAGGAAGCAACTATCTCTGCGGTTATGACCAAACACAGTCCTGTCTATGGTGGCACTACCCTAATATTAATTATTATATCATATCATATCAACAAGTTCCTCTTGCACCGAGGTGAATGTCTCAAGGCCTCATCTTTGACAATTATCTGCATGTTAAGGTGCAACAACCAAACCATATTTGTGGAAAGTGAGAAATTTTTTCCATCATCTAACGAGTGTCTCGTGTATCGTGTTACACCACAAGATCATCGCTAATAATGCCCGCGCACTGTAAACGCGCACCGCCGTGCGTCACATTTATTCGGAATTGGAAAAGATTACGTTACATATCCAGGCCCGGTGCTCTGAACTTCTGGAATAAAAAGCAGACAACTGTGAAATAGTTTAAGGGATTTTTCCCTTTTAAAGGAATAGTCAGGGATGTTTCGATTTGAAAACTGGAAGTTGAAGTTGAAACTAGCTGAAAATCCAAACAAGTACGGCAACAGTGTTCTTAACAAAGCCGCACCCTCAATACACATACTATATGCACAAGGCTAGAACCTCTGATTGCTAGGTAAGTAGAGATAAAGAGTCTCTTTGTCCTGATCGATTAGAAGGCATTGAAGAGTGTAATTAGTGGTGAAATTGACACTCAATTGGGCAGTTCCTGGAATTATAAGAGGGTTTCTTTATATACGTGTGATAGTCTGGGATAACCTGTGAGATGTAGATGAATTCTAGAAAAGAAAGAAATAAAATGAAATACTAGGTTTTGATCAAACTCAAACACTTGTCTATAACCCGTATACAGGGTCGTGGGGGTCTGGAGCCTATCCCAGGAAACTTAGGGCACGAGGCGGGGACACAATCCATAGTAGGGCACATACATACACACACATACACTACAGGCAATTTGTGGACGCCAATCAGCCTAATCTGCATGTCTGCAGGAAACCTGAAGCACCTGGAGGAAATCCACCAAGCATGGGAAGAACATACAAACTCCATGCACACAGACCCGAGACAGGAATCTAACCACGGCCCTGAAGGTGCAAGGCGATAGTGCTAACCGCTTAGCCAATGTGCCGTCATCCTGGTTAATCGAAATTAAATGAAAAAAAATTTTCTCAACGTTCTTGCCAAGGCAAGAAAATTGACCATCCTTCTGTTTAAGGATGGACAGCAAACTAACCAAAAGTAGGTGTCTGAGAGCTCATTTATGTTGAAGCGGGTGGATAGCACTTTACTCTGAGAGTATTACGTACTGTACATTGCCCTGTGATGCAACACGAGCAACGGTTTAGAAATATGCTCTGGATTCTCAAGGAGGATTCATTCTCAGAAGGAGGCATGTGTTTGCATCTGTCGCACCCGTTCTGTTTGGTAGCTACTCCCCGCTGGCGTGTGGGAATTGGCAAGACCAAATTAGGGAGAAAATGTTGGGGGAATATTTTTATTTAGGCTCCGTTTCAAACTGGGATAGGATATCTGCTTAAAAAATCATGTTGAGCTGGGTGGCAGTTTAGCAAACACTGTAGTGAAAATAGACTAAAACTAAAACTGTCAAAAACCTTTTAGGCTTAAAAAAGATGTCAGTCGAACGGATATATGACATAATGCTATGTACGTAAGCCTTTTCACTTTTGGTTCTCCTTTTTGACTTTCTGGGGATAAACAGACTTTACACTGCTGTAACTTGCGATTAAGAAAATGCAAAAGGGGAAGATATGTTTTCACTGCAGGGAAGTGTAGAAAATACCCAAATTTGACCATGTGTTGATCTTGTCTCATACGGTACAATACGTGTTCTGACATCACCTCACATTTAATCATCAGCCTGGCTATAAATATTTTTAATTGCACTGCTGATAATGTTGCAGACAAACTGTATAGTACGTTCTCGGATTCACAAAAAAACTTTGAGGTGCATCAGACTTGTCAAAATCGATACAAATAATAATATTCGATAATAATGGCCTTGCAGGAGTTACAGCCTGCAGATTAATCATTAGTAGAGACAGGGAAAAAAAAGGGTTCAGTGATGGCTTTTGTGTGGAAATTCATGTATCGCCACTCCAAATGAATTTTTTTAAATATATATTTTTATTTATATTTGCTTACATGTATGATGGTAACATGTTGCAGCATCTTCTGTAGTAAATTATTTTGTTTAGATATGAAACAAAGTATGAAAAGAATTTATACTGCATCGGATATATTTTTAAAAAATCACGATACTAACAGAATGGCAATGCAAATCAAATCAGCACCTAGATATCATGATAATATCGTATCGGGTGATCCCTGGTGATTCCCATCCCTAATCATTAGCTATTTTACATGGACAATATTTGTGAGATTATGTCTTGATGTATGTACTGCATGATGATGTATTTTGTCTTTTCTAAAAGTTCATTAAAATAAATTCTAATTCTGAATTTTTTGACTCATCCTTATACAGGCTCAAAACATTTAATCACAATCACTTTTATTTACTTTTACAAAGAGGTTCTGCCTACTGTGAAGCATTTAATCTGCATGAAACAGATAACAGATGAATAAAAATAAGTATTCTTCTTTAACTTTGAGGTTAAGCATGGTTTTCCACTTTTTCCGATTAATCCTGCCCTCTGCGTTATGATTGGTTAAAGGAATTCAGTCTCTTCTATCTTATTCATTCATTCATTCATTCATCCTCTAAACCACTTATCCTGTGTACAGGGTGACTGGGGCCTGGAGACTTTGGGCAGGAGGCGGGGTACACTGGACAGGATGCCAGAAAGTGCCTGAGGATACAGTGTATAAATAGGTTGCTTATGCAACCACCTCAGCAGCAACCTCCTTTCCCCACTTGCTTGAAACTGGTCAGGTATTGGACTGAAAATAAAAGCCAAAATCTTGCCAAAAATAAGAGCCAAAAAAAGTCCTTCAGGAAGCCTGGAGAACTAGTGCTCAAGACTACATTAAAAACACAAGAAAGTCTGGAAATAAAGTATCAAGAATGAAAGCACTATATGAGGAAATTTGGGTTCCCTCAAGACTTTTGCACAATACAGTATTTGTTTTAATTGGACTACTCTGATTATTTGTGTAACATTACGGTTAAACATGTTAAATGCAGAGCTGCATTGGGGGAGCGTCCACAATGCAACTTCCTCCCATCCCTAAGCCTCGCCCAGATTAGCCGCCTGTGGATAATGCAGCGAATTGA
>JAOVVA010000019.1:20268706-20290253 GCA_028565275.1 Leiocassis micropogon
ATATATACTGTAAAGAAATGATAAAAAAAGTGTTTTATCAGCGTTTTCCTTTCTCCTAATTGTGTGGTAGAATTATGTAAAATTATGAACTATATATATATATATATATAATTATATAATTACAGGTACTGAAATACTTGTTTTTTTATATAAATGATGCTCTTTGATAAAATTGTTCTGCTACTCAGGCAGAAAATGTAAAAAAAAAGTACTACACAGTGTAGTGATGGAGTAGTGAGTTTGATTCAAGTTTATAACGATAACGTTCAGTTTCACACCTAAAAACCCATGAAAAGTGGAATTTCTTTAGGATATTGAAAAATATAATTGAAAATTGTGTTGAGGCATTGTGTGTGTGTGTGTGTGTGTGTGTGTGTGTGTGTGTGCATGGTCCATCATACTATTTTGTGTTTTTCATTTAAAATTTAATTTCCTACCCCAAGCTAACAAAACAAATCATATAATTGTAGACAGTTTAGGATTACAACTGAAACAAACACATTTAAAGTGCAAAGAGAATGTTTAATAAAACAGCTGCGTTACAGATTTTCAGTGCCGACATTAACAGACAGCAAATCTGCAAAAAAAAGTTCCTCTGGTTTCTCTCCAAAGGAACCGTTACTTAACACACTTTCTTCAGAACATTTTCTCTCTCTCTCTTTTTTTTTTTTTTTACTTTTACAAAAATATTTTACTTAATATATACTTCCACAAACTCACTTCTCACAGGATGATCTCCAATCTGTTTGGAATGAATATAAAAAGCACAGTGATATGATTCTGGTATGTTAAAAGTAAAACAGATGCAATTCAATGTCATCAACACTTTGGATATACACATATATCAAGAAACTCCATTCAGAAGTCGATGCACAGTGAACAGAAATTTCCCATGATGTGAGCAAATATGTTTCAGCCAAAAATATGCAAACACAAAGACAATTAAACCAGCATATAGATAAGTGGAACAAAAAAAACATATTCTCTGGGAAGAAACAGAACCAAACTGTATCTTCAGTTGTCTCTGGAGTGGGTACGTCAGGGGTACAACTTTGTATAACTTTGAAACTCTGGAATAAATGAATTAGTGTAGCAGGGGATCGTATAGAAAAATAAAGGTAGTTTTACAACTGTGTTCTGTTATTCTGCGCAATTAAAAGTCCCAGTTTAACTTCACTCCACGTGATAAAGATACAAAAAGCTACCCACATGGCCCCCCCCAGTAACATCTGAAGATACTGATTAATTAAATGTATCTCATGGTATTTATATTTGTATCTTTATTTGTTAGAGTTTAAAGAACCAGTAATGACACTTTTACAGAAAACTTATTTCAGACGGAGCTTCAAATAACTACAATGTTACCCGTTTTTTTTTTTTTTTTTTAAGAAATACAACTTTTATGCATCTTTTAAACAGAAACGCAAATAGTATATAAATAAAACCCTCAAGAGGCCTGCTATGTAATTTGCTAAAATATGAAAGAAAAAATATGTGAAATGTGTATTTGATGCTAAAATAAAATATCTTGTCAAGCATATTCTTTATTTAAGATCACCATAGAGGAACAGTGTTTCAGTCATTTTATCTGGCACGGTTAAGCGTTCTTCATTCCTATCAAGACTTACACATATTCAACCTGTTTTTTTTTTTTTATACCCTTTGGGTCAAAATGGCACATATGAATCTCCTGGCGTGCACTGACGGTTACAGCCCGTCCAAAATGCATTTGGTATTGCTGGAAAATTTTTGCAAATACAGAGCACAAATTGTACAACACAACATTTTCTCCTTCATTTGCATCACTGTGCTATACGGGTAAAGCGATATTAGCAGCATGCAGACGCAGACGTACAGGAGCAATGGGATTGTCACACAAGCGTACAAAGGACAGATTAATTGGTCTCGTCTGATAAATCATACCTGAAAAAAAAAAAAAAGTAAATGTAAATACATTTAACACTGAACATCAATGGTGAGTGAGAAAGCATACTCTTAGACTTATGCTTGTAAGCACTAACAGAGAGACCTAACTGTTATCACTTGCATATCCGGTAAAATGATTCTCAGGATAAATGCTAATGTAACTGTACTAGCATAGCAATGTTCTTCTGTCAATGACCGTCAGTGTGATACACAATCGCTGACTCCTTATAAAAATGAAAAAATCGAACAATCTACAAACTAACAACAAAATGTTTAAGCACATCAGAAAAAAATTTGATATAAACAACAAATATCTTTCATGGTAGAGCTTATTATTTTAAATGATAACTTGTACGACAAGTGAAACAGCATGAGACACAGAAGATTTTAATCACTTACCACTGTGGCACACCTGCTCTTAGGTCAATCTGATTCAGATCTAACTGCAGCTGCAAGACAAAACACAAAAAAAATCACACTATTAGGACATTCAGCACTTGAGGGTTAGTCTCAGACTGTTCTCTTAAAGATTAGATGGCATGAAATCTGCACCATTTAGATTTTTATATCCAAAACAGCGGTATACAGGGTCTTGTTAAGAGACGAGGTGAAGGACATGAATGAAAAAATCTGAAAATGAGTTGTCTTTATTCTGGACAACCGTCAACCTTCAACAGTCAAGAATTTTCTCAGGGACAGTTTTTTCATCATAATCATTCTTTTTATTTTTCTCCATAATTAAGTTGTAGCCACTAGTCTTTCTGTTAGGTCACTTTCCCATCAAAGTGTTAAATACCAACCCGAGGGTGTTGACTAGCAAATGCTTCCTTTGAGACACGTGATGCCAGCTGAGCGTTTCTTTTCAAACTGCTGCTCACGGCAGCGTAAAGCACTAAGAGGGAAGGTCTATCTGCCCCTTCAGCCTGTGTGAGCTCAACATTGCCTAGTGTCATTATGATTTATGTGAGAGTATAATTAATGTTAGTATGCCATCCCTTCCCCCCCCAAGGGAGCACGCCCAATCTGCTTAGGAGCCAACCCCTTAGTTAAACAGCTAACACAACCATAACACCAAGATGAAAACACAAGATGGATACACACACACACACACAATACATATACACATTTAGCCCTAGGTGTATTTTTGTATACTACATGTTTTGTCTGCATTTTCTCTTATCCCGTCCCTTATACTTACTGTTATATTGTTCGGTTTCATAATACAGATTTGGTGAATTACAGTAGCCAACATTAAACTTATAAAAATGAGAATTTTTAGTATATGACAGTGTGTTTTAATTAGCTAGGGCTGTTTGTAACTAATACCCTGTCAAATTCCACATTCAGACTGATTGGAAGATACTGATTTATTTTCCACAACGTAAGCCTGGGCAAAGATAACATCTGTAATGTATATACAGGAAATGTTTTCTTACTTTTTCTGTCACAACGGACAGAGGGACGTATGTGGCAGCGAAAGTTAGGTGGTCTGTAGTGAGACATTTATATATCATTTCTGAAAGGAGTACCCAGTTTTAGCAACTTTTGTCACTTCACTTGTTTTGGCAATACAGTATCTTGTTAGACTGAAACAATTAGTTCAATTAATATGAGCTGATATGCAAGATTAGATATTCTGCCATATTGTGTCAAAAAATGATGCTGTTGTAGTGAATATCAGCATGGCTGTGATATACAGTAATATCAGCACCATACCCTGCCAATGGTCTCTTTCTCACGGCTCATGAAAGAACCACTGTTTTTGACGGACAAGTCGAGACGTCGATGCATGGCCTCCTTCAGGGAAAGGCTGAAATCAAACCTGAAGAAGAGACAGAGACGATAATTACAAATCTTCCGAAACACGAATGCTGCACTAGCACTGTTAGTGTTTCCAGATGTTTCCAGGTGTTTTCCTGAAGACGTTACAAAGGTTGTGATGTAACTTGTCGAACATTTACCTCTCATTGAACTCAGGATTGAGGTCTCGCTTTTTGACGCTCGTCTTTTTTTTGGTGCTTCTGCTCTTGTCAGGCTGGAGGATGAACGACACATACGGGTCTGAGCCGTCCTTGGAGCATGAAGGCAACTTCCTAGATGGGAGGAAAACCAAAATAACCAAAAAATAATCAATACTGTATTTATACTACTACTACTATTAGAACTAGTACTACTGCTATTAATAATAAACAGTTTATTTATATGGTCTTATTTATATGGCTCTTAGAAAACCCAAGGCTGCTTTCAAGAGCAATCAATAAAATAAAATTGGCATGAGAAAATATATGACAGCAGACATTTTAAAGGAGAAGCACTGCTATGCTCTAAGGAGAGGTTAGCAAATAAAACACAGTTATAACAGAGAAAGGAGAAATTAATGTAATTTTTGGGAAAAGAAACTCTTTTGCACAGGTATAACATGTGTTTGGATTTACATAACACAACGCCTTTAAAGCCCTGAGTAATTCATGATGTAATACATGAGTTCCCTCTTTTTCAACAATCATGTGGGTGAGAGAATGATTATTTATAGCATTTGTTAGAAAACTGACAACCGGAAATTGTTTAGAGGACATTCTACAGCATTAAATGGAACTAAAATAGATAAAAGAATAATTATTCCATGCCAATATGGCAATTTAAAGGACAAACCTTGTTTTTAATGGGTGGAGAAACATAACAAGTGCAAGTGCCTCCAGGCAGGTGCTTGTCTAAAAAGCTGAACAAATTCAGTTGTCATTGTTTTTGGATCAAGAATTGGAAGCGGAACAGATCCAAGTGACTTTTATAATTTGGGAACACATGGCATGACCTTAATTTGGGAACACATGGCATGACTCATTAATTGAAATTAAGTAATTTCAATCCTTTTAAAATATATTCCTTCTGTAGGGGTTTTGAATGTTCTTATCTTTACATTGATTATTTTGTACATTTTATCTACATCAAACCATTCAGAGAGCCCTGGGTGGGTTGCGGTTATCCCGGAAGAGATCACTCCCATCAGGAAAGGAATCTTTCAGCAAATACAGTCAGTTAGAAGAACTTGCAGTGATGCTTCATTTTAAGATGACACAAACCATTGCAACAAAACACCACCACAACAACATAACGGTGACTTTCATTATTCCTTTAAATTGATTTTGGTAGTATTACTATAATCATTTTACTAGTTTGTGCATCTTACATGTGTTAAAGTGTGGGAAAGTTAGGTGCATGCTGGGAGTATATGCTTGATAGGAAAGGGAGTCATTCCAATCCTTTTCAGGGTATTATGCACTAACATACATATTTGTTCCAAGAGGCAATACAGAGTAGGGAGGGAGGCAGAAACTATAGGAACCCATACCATACAGACACGAAGAGAGCATTTAAAACTATGCATAGTCGTTGGCCTCCGAGTGGCGCAGTGGTAAAGCACTCGCCCTATCATCCGGAGATCGCTGGTTCGACCCCCGGTCGAAAATTAGGGGAGAAAATCGGAAAATTCGAAAAAAGGGGGGAAAAAAAAAAAACGATGCATAATCAGCAACCTAGGACTGAACCAGACACCCTCCAGTTAAGGGTCACAAATATATATACAGTATACATGTGTTTAAAACAAACCTGCAGCTGTGGACGGTGATGACCAGTCTGTTCTCCTCAGTCGAGTAGGCAATAGAGAGTTTTACTTGGCCCCGTCCACTGGCTCCAGCATCCCCACCTCTATATACACAGACATTAGTATATAAGTGACTCATTAATTCAACAGTAACAACTAAAGGCATTTAGGGAGCATGCAGTGACCCACCCTTGGGCCGGAACGGTCCTGTGTCTTAGCTCCTGATTTTCTGCGACTTGTGTCTCGGCACCGGGGACGCTGTGGTCCACCTCTTCACTGCCACTGGCAGCACTGTCACCTTCCAACAACTTAGAGTGGAGCAGCTGGATCACAGATAGAAAAACTTAGCAATTTAACACAAATTAACGTATTATTAAAATAGAAATGTATTCTTGCTTCTATAAGTTTTATCGCTACCTTGAGCTCTGCCCTTAGCAATATCTCACTTTCAGGCAGAGCCCCATCCAGAGGAAGCCACCGGTCCAGAACCAAGCCTGGCTCATTTAGTAAGTCTTTAACAGGCAGCACTGACGCACCGAGGGGCTGGCCCCAGCTGTGAGACAACTACACACACACTGCTGTTACATCATCATGAAGAGATACAATGTAAACTACAAATACATTACTGCTGTCTGCATTTATCGTTAGTAATTTGTATATTCTCACTTTGATAGTAAGCATTTCCTCTCTGGGGTCATGGACAAGAAAGCAGAACGCATCATCCCAGCGTGGAGATGTTGAACGCTCAGCAAGCTGCCAAGACAAAAGAGAAATACATGTTACTGTTTTGATCAAACCTGTTGCAACAATAAAGTTAGTGACGTCAGGTGATTTGAAAAATGACACTTTTACTTATTATAGCTTTTAACTTCCTTTGCATTGTGACTCACTCATCTTCTATACCGCTTTATCCTGTAGGCAGGGTACACCCTGGACAGGGTGCCAATCCATTGCAGGGCACACACACATACACACACTCACACACTACGGGCAATTTGGGAACACAAATTAGCCTAACCTGCATATCTTTGGACTGTGGGAGGAAACCGGAGTACCCGGAGGAAGCCCACCAAGCACGGGGAGAACATGCAAACTCCATGCACACAGAGACGGGAATCGAGCCTGGCTGGGAATCGAACCCGGACCCTGGAGGTGCAAAGCTATACAGCGCTAACCACTACACCACCGTGCTGCCCTACAGAGGATCTATTACGCAAAATGTACTTTTTAGTATTTTCTTTTACATTTAGATGGGTCTGAAGTGCGAATGTACAAGCAGATAATGTGATTTTAAAATATACTTGCTTTTTGACCTTTTTTAGGATAACCGAACAATGTTGTATCTTGATATTAAGTTCTTGTTTACAGAAATGTAGTATAAAAGCAATATCACACTTTCAATCCTGCGTTTATACTGGAGATCTGCAGATTGCTTAATCCATAGAAGTCCACCTGTACTACCACTTGTACTACTACTAGCACTACAACAGTACTTAATAATCACTATTATTGTAATTCAAGTGCACAATCTACATTGAAACAGAAAATATGCATAGAAATGTTGTGTGTCTTTTAAATCGTACTTTACTCCTGGAGGTAACATTCTTGAGAGCCAGCTCGGCTCCCACTACTGGCTCATGTCCATTCTTCTTCAACTGCAAAAAATATTAATTGACATGACAAGAACAAAGAGAAGTGGTTAAAGCATAAAATTAACTTGACTTCCTTCTTCAGATGACATTATCCAGGCGTTACGCGACAGTTACTCAATGGCATGGAAACATTTGACTGTTTCTCACATTAAAACAGGAAATACATCATGTCTTTACGGCTAAATAAAAAGTGATTCATGTTTGTGTAAAAGCACTTTGCAGACTCTAGAAATATTATTGAATAATAAGTAGCTGGAGCTCCTGATTCTATTGCAATGCCTGCCATCTTTATTACCACCTTTTATTAAAAGAATACATACTGTATATAAGTACTGTACTGGCTATTGTTGGACGCCACAACGTGAAAAGGCAAAAACCAAAACAATCAAAGAAGCAAACAGAGAACGAGGAAAAGACTCACAGGCAGACCATGGGCTCGCTCTACATACACGCAGAGGATGGCTGCAGCCGGCACTGCTTTGTTCGCGTACAACTGCTGAGACTGGTAGTGCAAAATCTAACACAGGAAGAGAGAACATGACTCAGACATCATGTTCTAAAGCAGGACGCGTTACATGATCAAGAGAGAGTGGTATAGACATGTGTTTTAGGTGGGAATTCACCTGTTGAAGTCTGCTCGGGTCTGAAACTCTTGGCACCCATTCCAACAGCACGTGAACACGTCCCGATGTCACATCATTCAGGTCGTACCACTACAACACACAGGTACACAGGTCTTTTTCCTGGGAATATTTATACACTCTGCGAGTCAAAGGTTTGCTTAGTCAAACGTGCTAATTTGAATAGAGTGACCAAAAGCCTGTGTTCCTCTCTGCTTTTAATAGGTTCTACATAAAAACTCTTTGTTTTGGGGAACTTCTGAATTTAGCACTTATTGGGACTCATGCAAGGACGATATTTATATACACAATTTGTTTTCTTTTTTCCTTCATACTTATTCACTTCTGGGGTTCACCAGTGTTTTTTTTTTTCTCTTAGGTAAGAGAAAATCTTATAAGTGGTTGAAAACACTCTTTCGAAGATAAGGGGGAAAAAATTCACACTCATACATAACGCATATTGTTCATAGTTTTAAAACTATAAAAACAAAAAAATGTGTCAAATTTAGATTATTGTATGTTTTTAGAGGAATTATAATGACTGGATCCTTTAATTCATGAGCTAAAGAGATACTATTAGCCGATTTATCTCAATTTAGACAAAAAAAAAACGTGCTTCTGAATGCTGTGCCGTTTTGGATTACTCAAGTACTGTGAAAAAAATAATTATGAAAACCACTATACAGTTCAACTGTTATAAAATTCTAACATAAGAGACACTCTTAACGTTTTTTTCCACTTTTTTGTTTATTTTACTGTGCGCCCTACGCTGACACGGCATTCACAGCATCACAGATCTTTTGCCCATGATATGTTTTTAATTTACCCTATAACGCCAGTGCTTGCGATCTGGAAGATCATATGATTACTTTGCTTAAGATGATTTCAATGTACAGTGAAACGTCCCGCAAGACGAGCAAAGAGTTTTAATAAATTTTGACTTGGAAAATGAACAAGTCTTGGTTTACGAGTATCATTTATCACGCATGCGCTTCTTGTTTTGACGCCGAGCGTCACGTGATCACAACTGAGCCAATGATTTTTCTCTCTCTTGCGCTGCGGAATTGTGGTTAATCGTCTCCCCTGCTGGGTCTTATTGCACGTCTCTTACTGGTATAATCAACATCCGTGCACGCGTGTACTGATTACTATAACACTGTGACCACGTGTGTGTGCGTGAAACGTATTTTATTTTGTGTCTGTATGCGTTTGTGTACAGCGCGTGTATAAAGCAAAAGCAAGTCTCATTAGAGAGGTTAAAGAGGGTCCATTTTCTCTCTGCTCTACACAGAAACACTGCTCTGTCGCGATTCTTTTCAAAGGTAAAGTGTAGGTTAATTTGTTTTATTTTTACTTAATATTTTGTGTAATTTTGTTTTATGTATTTATTTTTTGGGGCTGTAGAACAAATAATTAGATTTTCTATTATTTCTTATGGGAAAATTCGATTTGATTTACAAGTGTTTGGAATATGAGCCCGCTTCCGCTACGAATTATGCTCGTAATCCATACTTAAATTTCACTACTGCTGTATTTCTTCTTCTTCTTACTATCTTTCTTGGTGGCATCGCTTTAACTCCTATGCCTAATTTGCACATGCTACAATTGCCCTTACATGCCCTTGCACTGGCCCTTATATAGTGTTTAGGGGTGTTTCCTACAGTAATTACATGATGAACATATGCGCCTGCAATGTATGATCTCTTAACAGAAAATTATCAGAAAATTTAATAGAAATTTAAGACAATGTTGCATGAGGCCCATATGCATATAATGCAGTAATATTTTTATAAATATTATTTCAGCACATGTCATCCTTGAGACTTTATCAACACACTGAGAAACTGGAAATTATAAAATCAAGCTAGTGTGTCGAGAATTTTCATCTGGTATATATACTGGTAATGTATACCAATTTTTATACTGGTAATGTAGCTTTCCAGTTTTGCCAGTCTACAGCACATATTAAGCAGAAACACTCACCTGATCAGTAAACTGGGAGCTAATGATGTCACTTAGACTCAACTTAAACCTGCCAACAAACAATGATTATCAAAAATGTAATATATACCTAAATGTTTATATATACCATGATATAGCGTGAATATAATAAAGACACAAAACTAAGATGCATTCCTCTACCTGCCCAGGAAGTCGTCCTGATCCACGTCTTTGTCGTACAAATCAAACTGCACTTCTTGCCCTGGGAGTGCCGTGAGAATCACCTGCAAAGCGAGCAAGCAAACACAGCCATGCATAAATTACAAAGCTCTCAGCACTGAACATGCAAAGCGAGTGACTGCTTGCGTGTGCAACTGATCACACAGGACAGAATGAAACTGAAGCAAATCCACAAACAATCCCCAAACTAATTACTGACCAGAAAGAGCCCCGGAGGAGGCTGTCATCAGCTATCCAGTCAGCTAACTTTAAAGATTATGGGCTACATGAAGGGCTGGAGAAAGAAATCACTGACCATGTACGAAAGGTATGTCAACATTTATAATGGAAATATATTAATTATTTACAGGGGTTTTTTTTTCAAACCCTCATATGCTGATCATGGTTATTACTTGCGTTTACATAGTAAAGTTAAGGTTTTCCTACAGCATCTAGACCACTGCCTTTAAACATCCTATAATTATGCTGCTTGCCTTTAAGACCAAAAAAGGGGGGAAAAAAATGCTGAATTAGGAGATACATAAGTTTTTTCAGAACAGTTTAAAAATGCTATTAAAAATATTATTATCATGAGATAAGAACAATACTGTATATGCAAAGCATTAAAAGAAACATCTAGTTCGAATCTAGTACATTGCATGAATAATCATTGAAGAAATATCACTTCCTTTGCATTTAATTTTATGTCAATAGGTTATTCTACACGCTATGTAATCAAGACACCAAACCGTGATAGGTGTGGGATGTCAGGATTTAACCCGCCCTCAAGGTATCAGCTTTGAGAACTTAAAATAAGAAGATATCACACAATATAAAAAGGGGTTTGAGCCCAAGAACAGAACTATACGCAACTGAGCCATACTTCTGTTTTAGATCCCTGCACAACTGTCTGAATAGTACTTGATTCTGAAAGCGTCTATCCAAATGTTTTCAAAAAGTCTCTTGTGCATGCGCTCTTGTCCAACCTATAATTTTGTTGATGTACCTCGTAAAGTTCATTCCACACCGGGTTGAGGTTCTCTTTTATGATGCGGCTCTTGAAGGTCGTCCCTCCCACACGGATCTTTACATAAGGATCACTTTTGCCCTTCACCATGCCACCCATGAAGCTATCTTTAGCTATAAGAGCCTTGGCCTCCTTTAGGTGGATCCTCAGAACACCCTGGAAAAGAAGGACAGTCCGAATGCAATGATTATCAAATGGCTAAATCACAGTTCTGCTTTTGTATTCCCCAATAATAAGTATAAAAAAAGTTAAGCGCTAATTTAATTTAATTAATTTTTGATAACTAGTAAATTGGACAGAATTTTTTCTAATATTTTTCAGATCATGCTAAATTTCCATAAAGGTAATTTAATTAACTAGACACTACTGAGCATAGCAGAGCAAAAACACACACAAACTAATACATTTCAGTTTTGTTGTGGATGCTCACCTCAGAGGCGAAACTGGCATCTGGGCTTGTCTGCTGTGGACGCGGGGCTACCGTCTTGGACCCTCCTGATGACAGGTCTGAAGTGATACCTTCCTCACCTCCTCCAGAGAATGGATCAGAGGGAAAAGGCGATAAAGGTGAGGTGGGAATGGCCTCTTCATTAACCCAAAGTACCTGAGATGTGGGTAAAGAGCAAACAGTTTGCAGATTGTGTTGTGGATGACTGTATTGTTTTTACCTGTTTTGGAGATACGACATACCATATTACATTTTTAAAGAAAGACTTTTACATATGCATGATATAAGACACATGTAAAGATACCAAAAAAATATGACAGACATATAAAAGTTACATTTTTGGAATTGAAATGGGCATGCCTTGCAGCACTTGTATGAAACCAAAAGTACTACCGAAAATTAATTCATGCAAATTTTTATGGGAAAAATAAAAAAGATTTGCTCTGCTTTACTTCCTTGTCTTAAGATCTCTAAGAAACATCTTTAAACTGTTGAATTTATATTTTTATTTCAGACTCTGCTCTAACCAGGGGTTTGTTTGAAACCATATGTATAGCAATCCAAATTAAATCTAACAATCTAAACTAAAAAAAAACAACAACAACAACAATTAATAATTAGGGGAATATTTTGTCCCTGTTTGACTTGAATGCCCCTTATATGTTTTGAGGAAGTAAAACCGGGACTAAATGTTCCCTTCCTTTTTATTGAGCCAGTATAGTTTGTACAGACCGACTGGATATACTGATCTCACCCTCATTATGATGTTCATATAGATGCGACTTGCAGGGCCCGAGTTCTCCAGCTGGAACCACTGGTCCATGCTAAGTTCCGCTACAGTAAGCAGGCGAGACAGAGGGATAGACAGACTGCCCAGAGACACAGATCTGTCATCATCTTTCACCTGAGAGAGAATAAATATTTTAACAAATCATAGAAATTGAACAAATACAATATTTATATTGAGATCATGTTACATGACACAACTGTATACACGGAGACACCAGGAAAATAATTATCAAACTTCTCAATCTATAAAAAAGAAAGTACCATTGAGGAAGTTACATTTTGAAGACAATAATATTTAATTTGATGATCTTTCATATTTTAAGTCAGAATATCAGAATCATTACATCAGAATATCACTTGTCCACTTTAATTAGTGGCCACAATGTGTTCATTTTTTCACACTTCTTTAATATTATGGTTTCCTATGTATAATTAATGATATTTAATCTCATAAGTCGATTTTCGGGTTTTAAGTTCACATTGTAACATTACAAAATGTGGCAAAGGTCAAGTTCGAGCCACTGACCTTTGGTTGTCATGCGCCAATTTGCATCATGCAAACTCGTGTCTGACTTCTTATTGGTATTTGTCTGGCCGCAGTCTAACAGGCTAACATGTCTAATTCAACTTACCCCTACAGGTATAATTTCCTGATTTATATCATGTAAGTTTAAAGTCTTAAAACCACTCAGTTACCATCATTTCTGAAAAAACAGTGAGGTTGTTCTACCATTGCAAATAAAGCTTTCTTAACTCAATCTGAAATCGGTTATGCAATGAGACGTGCCTGAATGTCAAGGTCCTGTTTGCGTGGGTCTTGGATGAAAAAGGTAAAGGCTTCCTCCCACACTGGGTTGATGTTGCCATAAGAAGTCTAAAATGGAAAAAAAAAAAAAGACGTGTGTGTACCACAGCAGCAGTGATAGTATGTGTATCAGTTATATTTATTCTTTCTTATTTGCTTTTATGAAAATACTAATTGGTGTTCAAGTCAAACCGGGACTTTTGATTGGTTGTGTAGAGAACACACTTATGAGAGTAAAACCTCCCTTTATTTTTCTATATGATATCCTGCTACACAAATTCAGTTATCCCAACATTTCATTAGTGCTTGGATACCATTAAGGAAGAAAATGTTCTTAGTATGCCGAAGTCGTGATCGGACTGCCTGCTTCAGACTATACAGGAACGTGGCAATAACTCCCAGCCTAGATCCTGTAACGTGCAAGTGGTGTTCGTGAATGATTGTGTGTACAGTTTCCACAGACAGATACGTCTCTTCCACAAGATGGTGACAAATTGGCCTTTGATTTTTAAGGATCAGGAGTTCCACTTCCTCGGTCAGGATCATTATTCACAGATGTACGGACTTCTTTAAAAAGTTTTCACCATTCAAATGTTTCACTGCACCTAAGAATCTCATCGCCATTGGACTTCTGTAAACGTCCAAAAATGAGAAATTTCATCACTGGTCACGGTATAACTTGAAAGCCCCTCGTATTAAGATATAGGTATTTGTTTAGAAAACATGATCTGTTCTGTATTCCAGAAAGAATATTCAATATTTGGTTACATCCCCAGTGATCGTGTGTGGATATTTAACCCATGGTAAAAACTCACCCTGCTCTCTTTGGTTCTATCCTGAACAGACAGCTGCACCAAAGGACTTGGGTTCTTATTGCCTTTTTTCATCTGTATAAAAAACACACCATAAGTTATCCATATGTCCAAGACACCAGAAACTATGCACAATCAAAGCACAGATGCTATGAGACTGAAGGATTTACGGGAATATCCTGGGCTCGGTCCAGGTACACGGTCAAGATGGCGGCAGAGGGTGGATCGGCATTCTTACGGAACATGGTGATGTTTTGGTTTTTCTGAATGACCTGTGGAATTAAACAAAGCTTTGATAAAACGACTGGACGAAGAAAAATTACTTTTTATATACTGTATATATCATCTAATGTTGCATTCCACAGTATGTGGTATGCAGATACAGTATGTCTGATTGATGACTAAGTCTAACCTCAGTGAGGCGCTCTGCAGAGGGCAGCAGTGAAAGCCACTCAAGCTTGAGATGGACCTTTCCAGTTGTTGTATCCTTCAGAGTGAACCACTGAAATCAAAGAATAGGGGTGTGGAAGGTGAAAAAAAAACCCATCAGACTGAACCATTTCAAATCAGTGGGGGAGTAGAGAAAAAAAAACACACTGTGAGTCATGCATTTTCTTTAAAGCACGGGAAATGAGAAGGAGAGCAAAGTTGGCGGTGAATACAGTATTGTTTTTAGAGCAGGAACATTAAAAAAGTGTCTTAACCTCGTCCAAAACTCGTGCTTTCTTTACAAGGCCCAGGTCCAACTTGATCCTGTGATCAAAAAAAAAACAAAAAGACAAAAGAAAAACAAAAAGGAAACAAGAGAAAGAGCAAGTCAGGGGACTGAGTAGAGGGTAGAGTAAGGAAGTGGCTAAAAGCTGACACTTTCATAACACAACATACCTCCCTAGGAGATCATCCTGATCTGGGTCTTTATCAAATACCTCAACTTCTAGTTCTTGGCCAGGGACCTCATGGACTATTACCTAACACACACACACAAAAAACACGCACACAAATAACAGAAGTTAACCCAGACATCGACCTCTGTTCATCTGATTTAAGCACATGATAATCACATTCTTATAAAAACACACATGGTTGCTGTAAACATGGTTACTGTAATTCCCGAATCGTTGTAATCATGGCGTTCTCCCAGAAACAAGGAAGAGTAAACAAAGACAGGAGTCAGCAGAGATTAGTCTGGTAATTACACACAAATTCACATGTCGAATTCTTTGCGGATCACTCAGCAGCGTGCTTTGGGTTTTAGTTTGACTAGAAAATGCATGGTAGCTTGGGAACACCCTGCATGATGAACTATTTTGTACTGTACAGTTCTGCTGAGCTTTTGAAACTGAACGCTTCTAAACCAGTCAGTGAATGTGAATTTATTAAATACTATTCTATACAAATAAAATGTTTTTAAGCATTAACATTTTGTTGTGCCTTACTTGCTTTTAACATATTGTACTGTGCAAAAGTCATGAGCCGTCGCTCATTTCTTCATATTGAATTAAGTTAAATTATGTAGATGAAAGAAATGGGAACAAATATTTTACTGTTATAGGTTAAAAGTTGGTTGTTCCAACCACTTAGCATTCAGAATCACCAGTATTCTAATCACCGGCCTGATCATGTTTCTCATTGTGTCATGCCTTAAGTTCGAAAAAACCTTCAGGGAGCCTGGTGAACTATTCCTCAAAAAAAAAAAAAAAGAAAAAAGGCTAATTAATTTGGAAGCAAAATATGATGAAATAAGTGGTGGCCTAAAACTTTTGTACAGTAGATTCCGTAAAAATTTCAACAGTTTTTGAAGAACATATCTTTTTTTTTATTTCACAAAAAATACGTTGACTAAACCTTGTGTACGAAGAAAAAGGTTGAGAAACATGACACTTTACTAACACTGCAGACCACTGATTGTGACATTTCTCACACTCTCATACCTCATACACCTCCCTCCACTGTGGGTTGAGGTTGTTGTCCACATGGTGTGATGTGAATGTCTGCGTGCCCACCCTCAACACGGCATAGGGGTCCGACTTGCCAGCGATCACACCCTTCATGAAGTTGTCCTTGGCGGCCAGGTTCTCGGCCTCCAGCAAGTGGATGCGCACGATGCCCTGTGGAAAAGTGCATGAAGCACAGGATTATGATGGAAAATGAAGTAATATGGACATTTAGGTCAGTTTGTTTAAAGCCCCTTTCCCACGTTACTGAACTGTTTGAGACCATGCAGAATTGTCCTGAATTGTAGGACCTGACTGTTCTTGGACGTTCGACGTGTACTGTACTGATGTACTGTAATGTTACGATGGTATGATGTTTATGATGTCATATGCACAGCCATCTCTATGATTTATAGAGAATGGTCTGAAAAAGAGCAAATATCCAGTGAGCAGCAGTTCCCTAGGCGGAAATGCCAGATTTCAGAGGTCAGAGGAGAATAGTCAGACTGGGTCATGCCGATATAACGGCAACAGTAACTCAAAAAAACATCATACCTGACAATCTCTATATGATTTTGAAACTGTAGCATTCGGCATCAAATTCAGGAATGTGGGAAGAGGCTTTAATGTGCTATATCATAAGCTGCCTATGCTACATCAGAACTTAACTTAAACTTCAAGTACATTCATGTAAGAATATCTGGAGTAGTTTTAAAGATATAAGTCTCTGTCGCAGATTTTAGTGATTTTTAGTGACTTATCTTTCTAGAACATCAGCCATTACGGAAAGCACTGACTCATAAAAAAAAAAAAACATAGTTGTGTTAGTAAAATACATGATTTAGAAATTCAGAGGAAAGTTAACTGTCTAATCAGCAGATTATAGCTAGAGATCATATCCTGCCTGACTCTCAAAATGATGTCGATTTATGTAGAGCATTGTCTCAAACAAATACCTATTTAACTACTGCAATAATACTTCAAATAAATAAAATTAATTCTTTTTTTTTTTAAATAAATTGTTTTTGATGATGAATTCACAAAATGTCAATGTTAGTAATAATATAACTCAATCCAAAATGTAGATGTCTATAAAGCTATGCTTTAAAGAAAACAGAGCATTCTTCCACTAGCAAACAGTGTTTTATGGGACATGAACACAAACACACATATATGTCATGGAGATGTCTGACTGTAGCGTAGCTGCTGAATACTGCATTACCCGTGGCAGAGGGGAACGGAGCTGCGCTACGTGCAAATCAGCCACCAAAGGGACAGTGAGGCGGTTGGGGAGCACCAGGAAAGAGGCGATAGCGTCCATTACCATAGTGTCCGACATGGCACTGTAAATGAACGCAAGGGGAAAATGGAGCGAGACTGATTATCTGCGAGTCACCATGGTGAACTCAGTGGAGTTTCAATAATCAGACCCAGTTTCCCATTCATTCTTGTTAGATGACACACAGATGAGAAAACATTGCACAGGAACGTAGATGGAAACGGTAAACTTATGGAATTCATCTCAGGTTAAAAACAAAATTGCACCACTTACTTCAGACCTGGAATGTCTAAAAAGTTGGTGAGTCCAGTCCAGTTGATTTCCAGTGTCTGTGGCAGAGAGAGAGAGAGAAAAAAAAAATTATCTACAAAGTGCTATCATATAAATCAACATTAAAACTCCCCTTATACCACAATGATGTTATTTATTGTCATATATATATCTACTGTATATGACAATAAATAATTCAGAGGTCAGAGGAGAATGGCCAGACTGGGTCAAGCTGATATAATGACAACAGTAACTCAAAAAAAATTTGATCTTATTACAACCAAGGTATGCTGAAGAGCATCTCTGAACGCACAACACATCGAACCGTGTAGCAGATGTGCTACAGCAGCAGAAAACCACACCGGGTGCCACTCCTGTTAGCAAAGAACAGGAAACTGAGGTTACAATTTCCTTGGGCTCATGGAAAAAAATTGGACAAGAGAAAATTAGAAAAAAAACATTGTCTGGTATGATGAGTAGGGTGGTAGGCTCAGAAATTGGCATAAGTGAAATGAAAGCATGGAAAGTGGGGGATTTTTTTTTCTCGCCACACTTTGGCCCCCTTAGTATCCATGAGCCCAAGGAAATTGTATCCTCAATTTTCTCATCTGAGAATAGTTTAAATGTCACAGCGTACCTGAGTATTGTTGCTGACCATGTCTATCCCTCTATGTCCAGCAATATAACACACTAGGTGACAAAGCTAAAGTCATCTCTAACTGTTTTTTTTTTTTAACATGACACTGTACTCAAACTGTCTCCACAGTCACCAGATCTCAATCCAATAGAGCACATTCGGGTTTCAAAATAAATAAAAAAAACTACCCTTAAAATATAAAGAACCTATATAAAGAAAACTCACAGGTCTCCGGATGAAGAACATTGTGATAGCACCAACAAGAGGAACATCTCCAATCAATGGCTCCAGGATCACCCTCAGCTTTCCATGGAGCTGAACATGCAAATAAAATCCAGTGTTTGTGAGCTGCTTTCATGGAAAAAAAGACTCTGTTTGTCTCTCATTCCCCAGGCCCTTACCTGAATTCCTTTTACTCCAGCTTTGCAGAAGTACTTCTTCACCTCCACATTGATCTCCACGTTGCCAGCATAGCTACAAACAGAGAGCAGAATCAGCACCTTTGCAACATATATCCGGGTGACGTTTCTGTGAATTTCAGTGAGGAGACTCACCTGATATAGAGGTCTAGCAACACCTGACGTCTGTCTTGCTCAGTGTGGGCCTTCACTCCAACCACTTTGATAGGCTGGACAAACGGTATTCAAGCTTTTTAGAATTTAACTGAATACATTTTATGAATAATGAGCATATTATGTATCAAGTTAAATCAATAAGACACCAGCACCTTGTCACCCAGGTCAACTTTGGTGAAACTAAACGTCTGAAGATGAGCGTTGGAGGATCTAATCGAAGGTGTAATCGACTCCACCAGAAGCTTCTCTAAATATTGGCCCACAAAAGGCCAGGCTTGCTTCAAGATCTAGAAAATATCATAGAATATAAAACATTAGTTAGACTTAATGATCCAACAAAGCAGTTACACTCCAGACTAAAGAAAAACTTCAGATTCTTGTATCGCAATTCTTTTGTGTGGTAATTCATGTTTTGCCACACAGACTCCAAAATTATTATTTTTTATTTATATGTGTTGCCATTTATAATTTATATATGTACAGTACGGTAAGTGGTAACAAACAAAAAAATATATACATATAGAATCAGGACATTTACAAAATTGTGATATTTACAGAATCGCAGTACAAATCGAGCACATTCGATTCGATCCTAGGTATTGTGATAATATTGTTTCAGCAGGTCCCAGGTGATTCCCATCCCTAATAGACACTGCTAAAACTCGTATTTGTATGTCTTAGTGGTGCATTCACTACATTCCCCGCTTTATTGAACATATTTTAACAACCATGAACATGGCTGCATTCGGTATTGCCAGTAAACTAATCATTCTGCAAGGCCAATTATGTTGCAAACACATCCTAATAAAGCCAACCTAGAAAGAAAGTCTTTTCGTAGCATCACATAGACTCCTCTGCCACTTTAATAGGATCTGTTTTCACCTGGTCATTTATGTAACCGTTGAACCAGGTGGCAGCACGGCAACTCAAAAGCACACAGTTACCAGTTAATATTTACATCAACCATCAAAAAGAGAACAAAATGTGATATAATGAGCTTTAACTAATCTTGCAGTTCTCTCATTATCATGAAATCCGCTTATGACATCTGATTATGACTTTAAAGAGAGGAAACTAAGTGGTTACAAGTCTGCAGCTTCATCAGAATTGCCTAATATTTTGGTTTCCTCCATGAAATGTTATCAGATTGGAACTTTATATTTTAAGAGAGTATAACATCAGGAGACATATAGTACCGCAGGCTTGGCAAAATTATTTAGAAAAGGTTTTGCTATTTGTAAAGTTTTACTAACAGATACAGGGGCAAAAATTTGTGGAGACCTAACCACCACAGCCATGTGTTCTTTTTTCAACATCTCATTTCATTTGACTTCCCCTTTGCAGTTATAATAACCTCCACTTTTCTGAAAGGCCTTCCTCCATAATGTGGCTTTGGCCATTTGTTCATTGCTCCATTTGAGCATTAACAAGCCTGACGTACCCATGTCGGTCAGGGTCTCAGGCTTTGCGGTGCAGCCAGTGTTCCAGTTTATCTCTAAAGTGTTTAAAATGGTTGAGAAGACGAGATCTGTGCAGGACACTAGAGTTCTTTTCCATCAAACTTCGCAAAACAGGTCTTTATGGAGCACACATTCTGCTCAGTGCATGGTCATGCTGGAACATGTTTTAATGATAAAGCATACAAAGGCATGCTATACAATTATGTGCTTGCAACTTTTTGGCAACAGTTTTGGGAAGAACAATATACAGCACTGTGCAAAAGTCTTAATATACCACTCATTTCTACAGTACATATTCAATGTGATTTAATTAAATGATATAGATTAAATTAAAGAAATTGGGACAAGCGTTTTACTGTGACAGGGTGCAAAGTGCATAAAGATTTAAAAAATGGTTGTTTATAAAAAAAAAAAATATCAGCAGCAACCTCATTTCTCCTCTCGTCTGTTCCAACCACTCAGAATTCTAATCTCTATATAGGGACATGAAACTGATGATCTTCTGGGTTTTTCACAAGCAATAGTCTCAGGAATTTACACACAATGGTGTGAAAAAAGGCAAACTGCAGTGAGTCATAGTTTTGTGGGTAGAAATGTCTTGTTAACAGAAGAGGTCAGAGAATACCAGTCAGAGCTGTTCAAGCTGAAGGTTACTGTAACTCAAATAACTAAATCTTTCCACTATAGTGGCTTTCAACACCCTGATGGACAGCTGAAGATTGGAAAAAAACCAGATGCCATTTTTTTTTTTTTTTACTTTGACCTGTACGTGCATGATTTTATTACTTGTGCTTCAGATGTCGCACCTCTTATACTGGTGCAAGTTACACCTCTTTAAAAGCGAACCCTATGTAATCCAGTGATGATTGTAAGTGTTATCCATTTTCATAACAGATTACAAGCACAGCATGCATCGTATCAGCATCTCTAAATATCAACATAACATAAATATCTAAATAATAACTAAATAGCTTTTGGTAAATAGTTTCTGTATGTTTGTACTTTAAAACATCCTGTCATATCTAGCTCTAAACCACAAAGACTACTTCCTTATTGGTAACTAAGAATTTCCTGTAAACCGCATACTTGTGCCGGCACAGCACTGAGAAACCATGGCCTTCACACTGTGTTTCTGAGGACTGTTGATCATGTTGACCATGACAAGAGTCAAACCTTTTGTGGATTTTTTTTTTTTATGTGAACTTCTGTGGGCCGCTTATAATTTAAAAGAAAAAAAACATGCTTTGAGCTTTTCAATAGCGAAAGTTCTTCATGATAAATTTGTCCTAAAATATGCTACAGCACTGTGGAAAGGTAACTTACTTGCTGCGGGGTTAGTGTGAAAATGTACTGAAATATCTTGTATAGTATAAAAGCACGTAAGCCAATACATTTCCTCATTCGACTAATGCTTGGATGAAAGAAGAAAATAAAAAAAAACAACTCATGACAAAGCTGGATGGTGAGGGTCATGCGTGTTGGGATTTGTTTTTGTACTCTTAAGTTAAAGCTCTAACCATGAAGTCACTACAACGAACATGATCAACATACA
>JAOVVA010000019.1:20294922-20311641 GCA_028565275.1 Leiocassis micropogon
CTTTAAACAAAATAGAACCTGTATTCTACTGTTTTATGCAGATTACTGTTTTAACTTTGACAAGTTTTAGAAGAATAAATTTTTTAAGTCATGTTTATGTGTTTTTAAAAAAAAAAACAATCACTTGAACCAACTACATCAATGGGCTAAAATGGGAAACCCTAGAGAAATATGGTTAATTGAGCCCACAACCAATACTACCAGAGCTGACTTAAATATTTGATTTAGCTACTTACGATTACAACTTAAGATTTTGAACTGGGTACACGTTGTGTCAACTAAACAGCAATGTGAAATATTTTTTTCACAATGAGATAAAGTGGTATATTGAGATTTAAAAAAAAATCTGGATAAGAGCCAAATGCCTAAATGTAAATGTAATTTTTTTTTTGGCCAGAAAATTTTTCTAAAAGTAAAAAAAAAAGCTGTGAAACTTGTTACTAAACTTTTTTACATTGAGGCGGCATATTTTTTGCAGCGTAGGCACAGATTCAATCTGTATCACATATTTTGTTAAATTTCAAAACAAATTTAGCAAGTAATTTGCGCCTATCACACAGGATGGTGTGTTGTGTGAACAGTTTACAGAGCACCACCTGTAGGGTTACATCAGAGCTGCCACATTTTTCCGCCTCAAATCTAAACATATAATGATTTTGGAGTCAGTGTGGCGATACATGCATTGCCACACAAAAGTACCGCAATATGTAACTAAATGAATTGGTCCAACTCTACAATCATTTATTTCATTTTATGATGCTTCAATTACGATGCTTCAATGTGTATTTTTTTCTCTATGACCACTCCTGGGTCCTGCAGAGTGAATGAAGCATGAAATGTGCTTTCGTTTGGGGAAAAGAAGACTAGAGATACAGCGCCACAAAGTTTAACACACTCTTCATCCTGCAGTTTATGGCCCTGATAATGGTGTGCAGTAGAATATATCACAAATCATATTCACTGCAACATTTTGCTCATTAAATGTAACGCTGGCACAGTAACGTGTTTTAAACCATGAGAGAAATTAGGAGAATTTTCGGACCGCATACAGACACAGAGGGAGAGTGGGGACGAAGTGATGCATAAAGTGTGAGAGAGGAGAGCTTATATCTTTTTCCAAAATAATCGATATACATTAAAAAGTTGATACAACACCTGGCCTTAGTGCTGACACTATAGATTCTGCTGTAAAGTCTTGCTGAATAAACAAGACACAGAAAAGTTCATCATAGCAATGTTTTTTTAAGTGGTGATGATGAAAAGGGCCTGCATTACAGATCCCTATGTAAGTGGTTACTATAGCAACAAAAAAGGCACAACTCTTGCGCTATAACCCTGAACCCTGATTGGAATTTTCCAATCTCATGTTTTTATAGAAAGATAAACAGCTTCTGACTTTCTTTCTCATGTAAAATCAATGGTCAAAAACACAATGTTTAAAATAAAATCTATACACTACTGGTTTCACTCCTTCTGCTCTTCTCATAAACCTTTTTTTTATTATCCATGACATGATTATAAAATTATACACAAACTGTTCGTAGTTCAAAAGCAAGGGATAAACAGCAACTCAGAGCTACAGTATCACAAAAACATTTTGGAAAGATCATGTGCCAGAGAGAGAGAGAGAGAGAGAGAGAGAGAGACTAAGAGAGATAAATATAGAAAAAGAAAGATAGTGCCTTGGATTTGAGCTGAAGGGAAAAAAGCCTTGCTACAATCACTGCTTTGTTCAGTTTATTATATCCTTCCAACAGAGCTGCAGAGTCTGTGAGTACAAATAAAGAGCTCTGCACTGACTGCGTTCTGAGAGGTGGTGATTATACTGCAATGCTAAGACTGGCCTGTAAGATAAGAAGACTTAAGGGACAATAAAATTAACCCAAGCACTGTCTGAAACACATTAACATATTTCTGTACATTGCATTTTGCATGCACATGTGTAGATGTGTATTGTAGTATTGTAACATACCTTATTAAGCCATTCAACTTTCTCCACGTCTGGGAAATTGACCTGTATGAAACGACAGGCACAAACTTGTCAATAAACATTTCGGGCTATCACATCAATACAAAAAAGTGCTTTCTGCTGTTTCTCAGGAAGTCATGAGATTAGACTTGAGATAATCACTTCCTCTGAGTCAGGAGTTTTCAGTAAATGTTTGTACCCAAAGATGACTTAACAAAAAAAAAAAGTATGGAAAGATTTATCTTATGAACTCTTTTTGATGTGAAACATATTTTTGCATTTTTACATTGAATTAAGGGACTTGATCCAAGGTACTAGTCAAATAGGCTGGTTGATTATGATGGACTAGATTACCTGGCTATAAGTAATCCAGAGAATGAATTCAACAATAATAGTAACTGGATTGACTGGGAATTTTTTTACTGAAAAACAAAAGTGACATCAAGATGCATGAGAACTGAACATAGCATGTCAAAAACAAAAGTCCAGATCTTCAACTTTTCATGGACTTAGAAATCTTCTGACATTAATGCTGTAACTGTACTCTGTAGATTTGATTGACAGCGTTGATTTAACACCTTCAGAGTTCATCTGAGTCCAACTGAACCTATATAAACACTTTAGGATGTTAAACACTGGGTGTGAATTCAACATTAGGGATTTTACTGTGTACTGTCTGAGCAGAGTACACGGATGAGAGAGCTGGAGCGACTAAAGAACATAAGTGTTGCTATGTCAGCCTCCTTAGGTAGGGATAAATCAAGGCCTAATTCACCCTGGCACCTCTGTCAGTGGGTACTCGAATTTCATTGTGGGTAATGCAGGAAACTGTTAACCAAAATGAAAAAAAAAAAATCATGTTGATAAAAGAGATATAAAATTAGTAATTAAACTATACATTAAAGCTTATACATCATTTAAAAAATCCATATTAATTATAAAAAATATATATACAATCACTGGCCATTTCATTTCATATATTTTGCTAGTTCTGGGTTGGACTCCCTTTTGCCTTCAGAACTGCCTTCAGAATTTTTCATGGCATAGATTCAACAAGGTACTGGAAACATTCCTCACAGATTTTGATCCATTCCATATTGACATAACAGCATCACACAGTTGATGCAGATTCGTTGGCTGCACATCAAAGATGTGAATATCCAGTTCCACTACAGCCCAAACGTGCTCTATTGGATTGAGATCTGGGGACTGTGGAGGCCATTTGAGTTCAGTGACGTCACTGTCATGTCCAAGATACCAGTTTGTGATGATTTAGGCTTTGTGACATCAAGTGGCATTTAAGGGATAGACATGGTCAAGAACAATACTCAGGTATGCTGTGGCATTAATACAGTTCTTGAAAATATCCCCACGTCATTACACCACCACCAGCAACCCGACCTGTTGATACAAGAGAGAGGATGGACTGGTGCTTTTAAATTCTAAATCTACCATCCAAATATTGCAGCAGAAATCAAGACTCATCAAGTTGTTCCAATCTTCTAATGTACAATTTTGGTTAACCCATGTAAACTGCATACTCAGTTTTCTGTTCTTAGCTGACAAAAGTGGCACTTAGTGGTCTTCTGCTGCTGTAGTCCATCCGCTTTAAGGTCTGATACTCTTCAGCATATCTTGGTTGTAACAAGGTGATATTTGAGTTACTTGTCCTTGTATGACCTCAAATAATTTTCTGTAAACACTAGAGATGGTTGTTCGACTTGATGTCCCAATACATCAGCAGTTTCGGAAATACTCAGACCAGCCCGTCTGGCACGAACAACCATGCCATTTTCAAAATCACTTAAGTCCCATTTCTTTTCCATTCTGATGCTGGGTTTGTTTGTCTTGACCACGTCTACATGCACAAATATGCACAAAGTTGCTGCCATGTGATTAGCTGATTAGATATTTGCGTTAACAAGCAGTTGAAAAAGTGTACTTAATGGAGTGGGCGGTGAGTGTAAAAATCTTCTTTAAGAGCAGCACATGAAGCAAAAAGGGTTAGTGATAATTCAGGATGCAACAGATCATGAAACTCATGGTTTGAATCATATCATGGTTTTTGGGTCATTTAAAAGAAGCCAAAAAAAAATGGGAACCAAATATATTTTGTTTTCCATTTATGACTTTTAGAAGTTTTTTTTTAAAAATCATTTAAAATAAGGAGCATCTATAAATCATCTTAAATTCAACATTCAAGTCCGATGTTTAAATAAACTCTTGAAATAAAATATTCAATACAGTACTTAATTACTAAATTAAAGGCATGAGGATTCTTTTTGGCCTGGGTTTTTTATCAGACTGTGTGGGTTTTCAACACAGCACAGGGGGGATTTTCAGTTAATTTGCACTATGTCAGTGAAACTTTGCAATTAATCTAAGATTCATATGCGTGCTGAACCACGAGGAGGGGTTCAAAAGGATCATCAAGTCCATTATACCAGTAATACTAATTGTTTGCGGTAAAAGTTTAGACTCATTAATCTGGTTTTGTTATCGCTCCAGGCAACCCTTAAAGATTCAATGTAGAATCTTTGCTTTTTTTTTTTTTTTCGTTTGAAAGAAAGAAACAATTATCCTTTGACCCCTTGAAGAAACATTGAAAATGCCTGTTTTTAAAGTTTAAGGTCCATAAAGTGACAATGTAACAATCTGATTTCATTTTAACTAGAAGTGAAACCAGAAGTGGGTACTGCTAAAGAAAGGAAGTGTGGCACTGTGGCACAGGTCCAAACATGATACACTCTTCTAAATTCATTCCTAGTTTAAATTCTGATCTTTCACGCATTCAACAATAACACTATCACATTCCACTGTCTGACCAGTTCCTTACTTTATTTGGACATTTCTTTATCCCCAGGGATTGATACACAAGATTACATAGAGCATGATTTTGATGATTTTGTTCATTTTGCACATCCCTTGTGGTATCTCATAAGCTGTTGTATCAAGTGTCTGGAGATCTAATCCTTAGATGTCCAAATATAGCCAGGAACTGGTCAGGATGTGGAATGTGATGGCATTTGTGTGGAATGAGGTAGGAGAGAAACACTGTAAACAGTATGGACGAAAGGACATGGAGGAGTAGAATTAACAGATTTGACCAAGAGTATGTGATATGAAAAGGCCTGAGGAGAAATGTGGTGTGGTGAAATGTATCTATCAGCTCTCTTGGTACATGGTTAGCACCTCAAGATTCATTCCAAGATGTTCTGACAGACAGATCAGGGATGATCGAGTTTTAGTAACAAAAACAGCTTTAAGACCTTTAAGAGACGCATTTAATAGATTTAAATTGACCACACTGTTATAACTGTAAGGTTATAAGCTTTTATACGAGTTGACTAAAGGTTGGAGGGCATATGGAACATTATACTACTCATAAGTTTACAATATGATGAGAGTATAACATCAGTATTAAGTGTGGTAACCTCGAGATACTAATTTAATATGGTGATATGATGATTAAGCTATATAATGAATACATAAATACAGCAATAAGCAAAGTTAAATATTACAATATATTTTAAAAAGTTGAAAAGTGAAAGTAAATTTATTAATAGGCTAAAATATAAAATATTCTTTTGTTTTGTGTACTTGGTTTATTTTATCTTATTGTCTCCCTTGTGTATAAGATACAACTTGTGTATGTTTTAGCTGTCAGTGACTGTTATTCTGTGTTGTGCAGTTTCATTTAAGATTAATAATCTTTATCCTATCTTTGTCTTATTATACAGTAGGTTTGAATATAAAATGGTATGTTCAACAGTTAAATATCGCTGTTTTACAATACATGTGATTTATTTTAATCAAATCATGCAACCCTAAAAGTGACAATCTTTTGATAAATCCATGAACACAAATGTATATCCACAATTGATGCTTCAATTATGTATGTTCAGGTCTGTGTGAAATATTTAGGTGCAAATTTATGACGATGATGATGTCTTTTACTGTGTATAGGCTACTTTGCTGAGGAGTGCATGTCCTCAAATAGTGTATGAAACATCTACATAACGTATAAGAGTTCTGGCAGTTCAGACGCTTATTATGAACGCCATGGCCATGGAAACCCAGATGTTCATACACTATATGGACAAAAGTCCTTTTTGTAACTAAAACACCTTCCACTCTTCTTGGAAGGCTGTCCACAAGATTTTGGAGTATTTCTGGGGGAATCCGTGCCTATTAATTTTGCAGAGCATTCATGAGGTCGGATACTGATGTTAGACGAGAAGGTCTGGCTCGCAATCTCCGTTCCAGTTCATCCCAAAGGTGCTCGATTGGGTTGGGGTCAAGGCTCTGTGCGGGCCAGACAAGTTTTTTAACAACAAACTCATCAAACCATGTCTTTATGGTCCTTGCTTTGTGCACTGGGGCACAATCATGTTGGAATAGAAAAGAGCCTTCCCCAAACTGTTGCCACAAAGTTGGGAGAATAGCATTGTCCAAGATGTTTTGGTATGCTGAAGCATTAAGATTGCTCTTCATTTGGGATAAGGGGCCTGATTAATTAAAATACTTTTGTCCATATAGTGTATGTACAGATGAGTATGTTGAGCCGTAAGCTGAGTTAAAAATGAAAGATGTTTGCCAGATGTTTACCCCGCCCCCTCATGACACGCACGCACACAAAGTGGAAACCATCTTTTCTAAAGCCTTACCCAGGCCGGCAGTTCGCGCTTGCTCCTGAACACTCGTGTTGTGGTGAAGTCCTGCTCATTCTCCTGCAGATACATGGCGCTGAGCAGGCGGTGAAGCTTTGTGTCCCGGTGCTGCTTCCATCCCATGTACACAGCGAGGCCGAGCAGAACAAAAATCATGCTGAAGCCGAAATATCCCGCCAGGTAGACGGGCAGCAGAGCGCCGAGGCACTTCCCGAAAGATATCAGAACAGAAACGGCTTGTTTGGCCGCGGTGTCGGGAGCAGGAGAGTCCTGGTCGCCGGGGCGCGGCCCCGCATCCTCCTGCTGCATCGCCGCTTTCCGATAATAACAATAAATAAAATAAAAACACACACACAATTACCCGCTATGTGTCCCCCTATGCGGGAAAAGCCCGTTCTTCCTTTCACAAACGGAGAACTGCTGCTCGTGCGATCATTTGCGCTTTGATGTTCAAAGCGAGTTGGTTGCGCGTGCAGCAGAGTCGGCTCGCACGCTATATACTGTACGTGGCTGCGCTGCCCCTCTCTGTGAGTAGAGTTTCAGCGCGCGCGGTCGTGTCGGGGCGGGTTTTCACAAGCTCGAGCCCGCCTTGCTTGTTGCTTCCTACTGTATTTTCTCTCTCTCTTTTTCTTTGCTTCAAACTGTTGCCGTTTATCCATCATTTCTGACGATAAGCTATAGGATGTAACTTGTTATATACAGTACAGCTTATATAAAGACTTTTCTTTAAAGGTTTTTTTTGGAGTCCTTAAGAAATACTTATAAAGGTGTTTGGAAAAGTTTCAAGAGTGCATTAATCTAGAGACACTAGACATCTCAGTATCACTACAGTTAAGGTTGGAGAGGTTACTCTGGATGGCATGCCAGTCCATTGCATGGCACCATGCACACACAGATTGCCATATACAGGTGATACTAGGTGAACTAGAATGCTTTGGGAAGTAGGAGAAAACCAAAGAACATTGAAGGAAACCCACACAAAGTCAAGCTCAAACCGCAACCTGTTGCACCACTGCATGGCCCATTTTAGTTTTAAGATCATCATTTAAAAAAGCCTATAGACCATTTTCAGTGCTCACAAACCAGTTGCAAAAAGATTTGAGTAGATTAGCAACCTCACAGCATTTGATTATAATCTAACTGAAGGATTTATCAAGAGTTTATTCAGGAGTCAAACGTTATCTGCTTGTTTTAGGGATAGCTGCTAAAAGACAGTGCTATATGACTAAACTAAAACTTTTAAATGGTATCAGTCTAGATCACCTGTATGGTAATGTGTTATGATTACAATGCTGAGAACATTGTAGCAATGAAATCCAAATTTATCTAGCAGAACAGTAAGAATTGGACCTCGCTATTTTCTATTAACTAGGTTTATTAGGTAGAGTTAATGCATAGTTAAGTCCCAGATGTGACTATGGTCAAATCTTTTAGATGGCTATATTAACTGTTAATTTTTTTTTTTTTTAAGTAGCATTACTAATACAATTTTGGTCTCAAAATTGGGCACTGCCAATTTCATCACAAGACATACTCTTTAGACAAATTGTCTCTTTGTGTCTGTAACCAGAAACATCTGTTTGCTTTAAAAGTGTCGGCTTTGACAATATACAGTACAAATGTGTTAATTAACACTTTCTTTTATACACAGGAGGCTTGTGGCGACTTAGGATCTTTATGTCATGAAGATTTCCCAGTGATATTGTGTGTACTATTGGTCGATTTGAGGCTACTGATAAGGAAAGCTATAGGTTAACAGATTTTTATAGGTCTAATGTGTTATTTTTTGTTAACATATTATAAATATACTGAATAACCTGCACATTGCATTAATTACATACAAACCACCATTATTTATCATTTTGGGTTTCGGTGAATATGTCGCTTGGTCATTTTATACATTATCCATTAGGCTATTTCTGGGCGGATATGCTGATCTTGTTTATTCAGTCATGAGCTTTACATCATAGCCCTACTCATTTTGCTTTTACGAATAAAGTATTTGCATATGCATTCTTCCACACCCATAACTTTAAACATTCAGTAATCTTGTAAACCTGTTATGGCTGGGACTACAGTTTACACCTGCTTATCATCTAACACTCCCACAGTTAAAAACCCAAAAACCAACAAGGCCACCAAGCAACAAGTCACTCATCTAGACACTATCCTTTATGGACTCATTGCACTATCCGAGCCCTGTGTTTATTGATTTAAAAACCATAACATTCTATGCAAATACTACCAGAGCAGCCATGACCAAATAACAGCAAAGCCAGAAAAAACTTCTGACAGTTCCTTGTCTTGACATGTTGTATGAAATTTGGCTAAGACCACGTCTATTACTGTGCAGAAAAAAAGAAAAAACAAGCTTTCATGAAAAGCGTGTCAGAGTTTAGGGTAACAGAAAGTACAAGGCTTTTTTCCCCCTTCACATTAGTGCTGGAGGTGTTTACACAAAAGGAGCATGTGACGAGCTCTGCTGTTAGTGCTGTCAACAGGGAAAATGTGTGTGAGGAGTTGAAATAGCCTGTAGGCTCAGCAGGCTGTTAAATTAGTCAGAAAAAAAACATCTGGCAAAGTCAGTGTGTGCCCTGCCTGGGAGAAATCCAGACAAACCCCAAACACTATATTGTAAACTAGAATATAATAAAGACTATTTTCATTTGAAATATTGATTGGTTTTATATTCAGTACTGTGCAAAAGTCTCAGAGTGAGCAACCCCTAATTTCTTCAAATTTTTCTTCCAAAAAGACAGGCTTTCTTGTATTTTTAAACAGAGTTATAAGGAATAGTTCTCCAGACTCCCTTTGGCTAGACTTTGTCAGCTCTCATTTTCTGCCCATTTTCTGTACCTGACCAGTTTCAGATGAATGTTTATATTTGTTAAACCACACAGTGACCAATGAATCATTAAAAAAAAAAACACATCTAACTTAAGGCATGAACCAGTAAGATGACAGATGACTGATGAGCAGGCAGGTGATTAGTAGACTGGTGATGCTGAATGCTGATTGGTTGGAACAGACAAGAGGGGAAATGAGGTTGTTACATAAACAACCAATTTTAAAATCGTATCTTTAGGCAATTTGCAACCTGTCGGAGTAAAACATTTGTTCCTATTTCTTTAAAGTAGTCTACATCATTTAATTTACTTTAATAAAGAGATGAGGGGTGGCTCAAGACTTTTGCACAGTACTTCACATCTAGATAACTGGTATTAGAAATAGCATCCAACCCCTGTATACTGTACTTGTATATGTACTTCATTTCAAGAGAAATTATTTCAACTTGAACAAACTGTACAGGCTTTACAGACGCGGTTATTGTCAATAAAACGCTTCTTCTAATTTCACCACAAAGATTGTAAACTGTGTGGCAACCTGAAGCACCTGTTGTTTTGGTTTCTGGTAAAACCACAGGGTCATGTGTGTACATAGACTTTTGTTAGAATTTCACAGCAGTGTGCACATGAACCAGTTGCTTGGAGTCTTGGACAGATGGAGAGATAAAAGCTAAACAAGCTTTGAACTGGAGTTATTCTGTAAAGTGGCACAGGGAAACGGCAGGTCATTTGCATTTTAAAGCCACAGACACTAAAACAGCATTTTTCAAACAGGGGTGAAACCAAATGAAGATCAGGGATGCTAGAATAAATTATTTTAATCATTTTTACAGTAGCTGGAACATAAACAGAAGACTTTGGAGACCTCTAAGACTTTTGTTAACATGTTTAAAAGGGGTATAACATCAGACCTGTAACCTGTCTCAGTGTCACTTCTACTGGATGTGTTTTTACTGACCTCTTGTGATCATATTTTGTCAGTAACTACCAAACAACAACTTCTTTTTTTGGGATTTTGTCCGTTGTATTCCAGTAGTCAGCACATTGGATTATTTATTCTTCAAAGGGCACCGGTTTTCATGCCGAATACTTTTCCTGTCATTCCCCTCCCTTTTCCTGTTTGTGGTGTAAGGTTATGAGTTTTGACAAAAGATACAATAGCACAGCTCTCTTACTTGTTTGCTAGAAACTTCAGCTGCAGTCTTTTTTCTTTTCTTTTCTTTTCTTTTATAAGTGGAGAAGGTTCTGTGGGTTCAACATTTTGAAGGTTCAAAATTTGGAAAAGAGGTGGAAGCCATGTCTTTATGTCAGTATGTTGTAAAGTGGTTTATTTCTCTTTTACCACAGCAGTTTACCAGCTACAGTGCAGTGAAAAAGTATTTGCTCCATTCTTGATTTATTAATTTTTTTGCATATTTGTCGGGCAGAATTTTGCTGATTGGACTAATCACCTGCATCAGCCCTTTCCTCTGAGTTTATTATTAAAATTTTTTAATTAGGTGTGTTAGTGGAGAATAAATGACTCATTTAGGATGTTTAGACGTCACCTCATAGCATGTAATTTTAATTCAATTCCATTTAATGAAAAAAAAAATTGTCTGGCGCTTTTAACAATTATCATTTAAATAAATTATGGAAATATGCATGAAATGAGAGAAAATATAAATGAATCAAAATGATCGGATTGTCCCTGATAAGCAAGCCAAGAGCAGCGGTGGTAAGGAAAAAACCCCTGAGATGGCAATAGGAAGAAATCTTGAGAGGAACCAGACTCAACAGAGAACGCATCACCCATTTGGGTGATAAAGCATGTTGTCATACTGTGTTAGGATCTCCAACCAGTATGGCAGGTCTAGAGGGCAGAGGGGTCTGGATCACTGGCAGCTCAGGCATGTGTAGCTTGACAGAGATAGATAAGAGAAGATGAAGGCAAGTTCAAATGTACATAGTATGTGTGCATTGGATTGATATTGTACAGTACTGTGTGCCACCAAAGATTGGTAGAGGGTAATGTAGCTGCCTGCTGAAACCCAAATTCAAAACCAGTAATGGTAAACTTTTAGCATGAAAAGACATCTGATCAATTTTACACTAATTGTGATTCAACCCTGGAACAGTTTGGTTTTTAGTTAGTTATTTATTTATTTTCTGGAACTGTTAGTTAGCTGAGGGTATTCTAGAGTGCAATAACAACGTAAAGATTCACAGGTCTGTCTACCACCTCCATTTTCTCCTTGCCTTTTGGCTACATAGTACTGGCAGATTTAAAAATATGTTCACCCCTGGTCAGAGGTGATAGATGAGGAGCAAGAGGAGTAGGATGAGGATAAGCTTGGATAAGAATATTCATATCAGAAAAAATTTGAACTACAATCATAGATAATGTTTTGGTCTATTGCACGACTATGACGCAAGCAAGGCAATATGTGTAACCAAATATAAGCAGATTCTCAGCAGGCTCAATCAGGGCATTTAGAGATGAAAATGGGTACACTAACATTGTTTGTGTTTGGTACCTAAATGCTACAGTACAGTAAAAGCATACAGTAGGATGCCTCAGTTGCTCTACAGTCTAACATAGAAGAGAATTAGAGGTTGCAGGATAATTGGTGTACCTGCTATCATAGAAATGCTTGTCCAGCATGGTGGCGGTGTGACCCACTGTGTGGCCATCTGCAGTCATGCGCTTCTCAGTCATTCTCAGGTTACTTTAGGGCCACACAGCATGGCACATCTAGCATTCCTGGATGGTCTGCAGGATTTTTTCACCTCATTCCTCTCTTTCAAAGATTTTTCTCAGCATGGCAGTGAAAGGTTTATGATTAAAGCTCCTATATCCAAGAAAATCTACTACATTCGATGAATGCGGCATATGATGACATTAGAGTCCTGTGGTCTGACTCAGCACAGAGCTGGATGAATGACTGATATTGAATACTGTAAATGCAAATATCTATGACCCTATATATTTATTTGCATTTACAGTATTCAATGTCAGTCATTCGTCCAGCTCCAGCACAGAATTGAATACTGACGTTGAATGTAAATACTGTAGCGTTGAATACTGTAAATCCAAATTAAAATAATGTATAGGTTCATATATTTTTTGTTGTATTGTCATACATAAAAAATACAAGATAAAGATTTCTGTCCTGTTATTTCAAGAGAACAGAGCTCTGTGTGTGTGTGTGTGTGTGTGTGTGTGTGTGTGTGTGTGTGTGTGTGTGTGTGTGTGTGTGTAGTGTAAATTGTAACATAGTAAATGTTTACCAACAAGTTGCACACCCCTTTTTTAAGTTTACTCAACTTTTAGAGGAATTTGCTGGCCAAACAAAATATTTAACATTGCTGTTTAGTTGACACAAAATGTACCCAGTTCAAAATCTTAAATTAATTCAACTTGCAATTGAATCATCTTAAGTATTGAAGTATTGGGCGCAATTAAATATATCCCTCTAGGGTCAACTTTTCATCTACTCAAAAAAGTAAGTTGTCTCCCATTGTAGCCCACTGATGTAGTTGGTTCAAGTGATTGTTTTGCTATAAAAACAAGTTAGCCTAACAATACCAATAATTAAAACATACAAACGTTAAAAAACGTTCTTTTTCCAAAACTAGTCAAAACAGTAATCTGCATAGAACAGTAGAATACAGGTTCATATTTTGTTTAAAGGTGAATAAAATACCTGAATAACACCAGATGCTTATCAGTATCTTATTGATTCTTTTATTTCACAATATCATAACCATTTTAAAATCTAGCAAAGATGATCATTTTTTTCCCCCAATGTGTCGGACACAAAAAGAAAGTCTATGGCAACAAGAGTTTGTTTCTCAACATGTGAAACTGAGCGGAGCGTGTCTCTCCGAGTCTAATAATAATCATTTGGATTGCTTCATAGGTCTACACCCAGTTCTTTTGGAATTCAGTACTACAACTTCTGTAGATCCACAAGGCCAACTATCACACATCTGACCCAGTCCTCCAAGCATGCCTCTGGTTAAAGAAACAAGAGAAGTCTTGTAAAGACAAAGGTAAATAAATTTTACAAAATATCTAGTTAAATAAAGATATTTAAAGCTACATATTGTTTCATATTTAAAAATGGTTTGATATATTTTAGGTTTTACTTTGTCATTCTCAGAAGTAAATACATGTTTGGAGTGATGTTTTAAATTAACGAATTTACTCAATTCGGTTTTCATACAAATAAGTTAACCGGCAGTTTGTATATACCTTAACTTACTAAAGTACTGAAGCACCACTACTCTTTAACTGTTAAACACTTCTGGGTTTTTCTCGAACTCATGTGGCCATGCGTGCTTGGGTGGAGCAGGACGCTGTTGCTAGGCAAAAGTCAGGGCAAAATGGAAAAAAAGATAGAAATGAAAGTTCTAAAAGTTTAGCCCCCTATCTCCTGTACAGTGCGGTAACATGAAGCCTAAAGTTACCTAAGCCCACCTCGGTAATGTCAGGGTGCCTCAGTATAACGATAACGAAAACACATCATTCTCACATATACTGTATAACGCTAAAATACTAAAATACTTGTAACATATTTCAAATAAATTAATAAATACGTACCCAGAATAAAGAGCCCACAAGACAGACATCTTTAACTCTTTAGTGCAGTTTGATAGCATCAGTTTAATAAATAATATGACTGCATCTAAGGAAATTGCAGGCTCAACTTGATTTTTTTAGTTTATTCAGTCTGTGTCTCCAAAGTTTTCCAGTACGCAAAATATACCACTATAAGAAGCTGGGCCAACAATACAATATTAATTAATTCAACATTCATATAGTTGTCATTTTTACGGTAGAGTGTTTATTCATTGTCTGACTTTGTGTGTCATCTGACAACAGTGTTTAAATGATCAAATAATTTTGAGGAACTGTGATTTTTGCAGGATGAGTCAAAGGTTTTGTAACTGTCTCTTGAGTTCTAAGTAATGAGTTTACTCTTTTGAGAAATAGAGAGGTGATTTCAGGACTTTTTGTATTTTGTCAATTCAGAAAAACTGTAAAACCATGTTTTTTTCTGTAACATGTAATAAGCAAATTTTAAATCAGTTGTTGTATTACCACCATTTCATGTCTTCATGCCAAAATGCTACACGGTCTGAAGCACCATACTGTATCAATTTTGTATAACTTTTTGTTTCTTCAGGTTCAGTGACCAATCAAAGGTAACCAATAAATATCATTTTTATTTTTATATATAATTGATATATATGATTTAAATGATTTCTGCTATAGCATGTTTGAGTCAAATATGTCAAATAAGAGACTAGTAACAAAACCTAGTTTTGCACTTATCCCAGCGTTTCAGCAGTGCTTGGGTACCATCAAGGTAGAAAGTTTTCTCAGTACACCGAATCCATGATCGGACTGCCTGTTACACATCTGGAATGCTCCCCTCCCAGGAACTCCCAGATCAGGACTATGTAGAAACTCCCAGCCAAGTGGCTGTAATGTGCAAGTGTTGGTTCTGTGCACAGTCTCAACAGACAGATGTGTCTCTTTTGCAAGTTGGGGACAAGTTATCAGCATTATCAAGCCACCTCAGCCAGCATCATCATTCACAGACATACAGTTTTTACAACCAGGTTTGGCTGTTTTCAAGTAATTAATGTCTGCCTCTAAAATAATTAAACTCATCTCAGTCAGTTACAGAAAGTTAACAGCTGTTGTTTTTGATAGCTTGTTATTACTAGCATATTCCAACATAACCTCAGCCATTTCCCACTTTTTATACATTTTAAAATGAACGTATGTTTGTCAATGCTAATCACATTAAATCGTGCATAATCTTATGTTAAGTAATGTTAGCATGGCTAAGTTACACTCTGTACAGATAAACAGCACAGTTTATAGCTAAATCTCATTTAGAAACGGTTAATATTCTGACTAAAATATGTGGATTGTCACCACAACTGTGCTGTAAGGTATAATATTTTTGCTCTAACTGTTGCTTTGGATCTTTATGCCTTACTAGTGTGTTTGAGATCCTGGAGAGCTCAATGGGTGTGGAACCTCCAAAGTACCTTAATTATTTAAAAAGATCAATATGAATGTCATGCATAGTTGGTGGTAGTGCCGCAAGGTAAATGGTGGGCTCTTTTTGGATAAAGTCTATATTAGGCACTTCACTTTACATTAGATAGTGGCCTATTTTATTAAACAGACTTGAAAATGTAGACGTAAGCTGATATTTAGATATGAGTACTGCTATGTAAATGGTCGACTCTTTAGCTTTTAGGACAAACAGTACACACCACAACCAGTCAGGGATACATAATGGGTAGCTACAACATCCCAATGTCACTAGATTTACATATAATTTGTAAGCAAACATATTCAAACTGTCGTATGTTCTCAGTACATACATAAAACTTTCTCTTTGGGACTCACACGCCTGTATCAGTTAAAGTTAAGACATTAAGGTTGACTTTTGTAGACATTAGATCTCTGATTGATCCGGTTGATCTCTGACCTGATCAACTTCTGGAAATTTAAGTTTCTCAAGACTTAAGATGGGAAACAAGAAAACCTCTGACCCCCTCCTCCTATCCCAACTATTCTGATTCAAGTAAAAAAAAAAGGGTTAGAGCACTGCTGGAACCTGCTTTTTTGGAAATTGAACTAAATTTTAGCGTCAACTATACATCCATCCTTCCATCCAGCTTGGAACCTCTGTAGTCTAACTAGGGACCGTGAAGGCCAATGGGGACCATTGTATTTATTTCTGTTTTACGGCCACGGTAGGTCCTCCAGTCAACATTCACACACTATGGGGAATGGTAATTAGCCTAATTTGTCTGTATTTGGACTGTGGGAGGAAACCAGAGTACAGAGAAGAAACCCACCAATCACCATGCACACAAACCCCGATGCGGAAATCGAACATGGACCCTGAAGGTGCAAGGCTACAGTGCTAACCTCTAAGCCACCGTATATTTATACAACATTTAATTTTTAAGAATCACAAAAAAGTGCAAAAAGCTATTAGTGTACTCTATTTTTTTTAAAGGTAATATGTATGAACCTGCATATAATGAACCAAGTCAAACTTTAGCAGACAATAATGTAAAGAAATTACAATATTTTGGACACTTATTATACAAGGTGACACAAAAAAACGGGACCTTTTTTCCAATATTTTATAAAACATTTTTATGGCTAACGCACGCTGTTGCCCGTTCCACTGATCCATGATTACTAAAATGGCGG
>JAOVVA010000019.1:20329160-20355996 GCA_028565275.1 Leiocassis micropogon
AAACATTGTAGTTTATGAAACTTCAAAATGCTACACTTCATGCATTTGATGTAACTGCACACACACACACACACACACACAGACACACACACAAACACAGTCGGCCTCAGATATACTGGCAGTATCATATAGCTTGATAAAACCTGAAACCTTGGGTCTTGTGTATAAAACTTTGTACTGATTTCATTCTCATACATTTTGTATGTACAAATGCCGTGGATGGATGCGTACGTGTGTGCCTGGGTTCAGAAGATACAAAGATGTGTGTGATGTCCTTATGAACAGTTCTAATCTCACAGTGCTCACACAGGCAGAATGTGAAGAAGTAACAACTTAGTGTGTATATCACGCTAATGTTTGAACCATACACTTAAATTCAGATGTTTATACCAGAGTCCAGCTTAATAGTCTTTATAGCCTGAGTCATGTTACAGAAGAAAACAATACAATTTCACACTTTACAACCATTCCCCAACATGGCGAATGGTCTGCTAATGGAAAAAAATGCCTCACATCAAACGTTGTCTATTCTGCGTCACCAATGCACCACTTTTAAGCACAAAATAGACAGATAACTTGTATTGTAATGTCACTATTAACAAGAGATTACACATGGGTGGAACTTAGCATGAGCAAGATGTTTTGTAAATGGTAGTATAAATCGCTGATTTAACAGGCCATACGACTGACAGGCAGATCACTTGCATGTTAGTGATCCATGTTTACGGAGACTGACATTGTTTTTCTTTTTTTCTTCACTATGTAGATATTTTATTGACAGCTGCCAGAATGTGAGAACTTTTTTTTTCTCCATGTATTATAAAGAGATCTGATTAAAAAAAAAATCACTAACCCCAGCTTTAACTCTGATTAGAGACTTAAACATCTTCATTAACATTATTATAACTTTCATCACGAATATACTGAATCCTAAGAGAAGGTCAGTTTAACTGCAAATCAAACGCAATAAACAAGAGTATGGGTGAGACAGTACTTTTTTTTTTTTTTTGCCAGTTTATAAATCCTGATGGTTAAGAAACAGTATACAGCCATACTTTTCCAGATTAGGTCCCTGGTGAGCAAACCAGCTGCTTAGTTCAGGACTTCTGCACTAATGTATTATTATGTGCATACAGCATCTGGTTTGTGGAAGAGTCTGCTGTGCCAGTAGTCTGGGTTGTCGAAAGACATGTTGCTGTTCTCTTCATCTACACCAGCACACACACCTTGGAAGGCTCTCATTGTGACTCTGTGCGGCTCTTCTCCTGACACCATTCTCCCCTTAGTTGGAAAGTTCTGGTACTCAAGCCGAACGTCTGATGCACAAGCCTGCCCGCATGAATTCATGTCCTCGTATTCGTCCGGCTCATCGGCGATGGCTTCGTCCTCATCCGCCTTGCAGCTCCTTCTGTTGTCTCCCTTCGAAACAGATAGCTCATAAGTATTCTGGTAGATCCCTTCTTCTCTAGGTTTGTGTGAGCGGGTGCGGCCTTTTTCTAACGTCGGTTCATTTCTTATGTCCATGCATTCGTACTTAGCCACAGCCTGCCGTGGCTGGCCCTGCCCTGGACCTGTGCCCCCATCAGTACTATCTTCACACAGCTCTTTCTCAGATGCTTTCTCATTGTCTGTTGAACCTAGCAAAGACATGTGCTCATTTTCTTCGCTAGTGTCATTTTGTGTTTGGACAGCCTCTTGTGGTGAACGACTGCTACTGCAGGTCACAGGATCAGCACTGGGAGATTTTTGAAAAACAGGAAGATTGGCCAAGTTGTTTCCACTGTTGTGTCCTGGTGAGTGAGGCAGTACATCAGGCTGTTTGATCATCAACTCATACTCTTGTGATGGATCTGGGATAGCCTGAGGTTGGCCCTTGCCGTTTTTCGATGCCCTGTTGTGTAGAAGGCTGCCCCCGGAACTGGATCGAGGCACTTCATTACCAATAAAAAAAGAAAAATATGTTAGAATATGTGCACAAATCAAAGTTTGCCAAATCAGAAGGCAGAGAAATCTGCAAGAACAAGTCACCTGGTCCTGAGTGATTGCTTCTTGGTAGAATATACCCATCTGGGTCCTCCTCAGCCCCTTCTATTCCCAATGAAAATGGATCAGATGTGACAGAAACAGAGTTGGACAGGTAAGCGCTGTCTCCTCGGCTGTATCCCCTGCGTAGGCTTCCTGTCTGAGAGGTGATTTCGCAGATTTCCATATCCAACATGGTGCCCCTGCCTTCAGAGCTTTCGGATGTTGTCCTCGCTGAGCCTACACGCTTCCTCTGGGACCACAGCTGCGGTGCAAACACAGTGCTGATTAATAATCCCATATTGCTTATTACATGTGTGAATGTCATCCTACATGGTAGCCCCCCTAATCCTGCTTCTTCCCTCGTTTAACACCATTTCTTTTCAAAGGTAAAGTGCAGGTTAATTTGTTTTATTTTTACTTCATATTTTGTATGAATTATTTTTATATGAATATTTTTGGCCCGTGGAACAAGTCATCAGAGATTCCATTATTTCTAAATTATATAATTAATTCACTTTGATATACAAGCACTCTTTGGAACAAATTATGCTCACATCCAAGGTTTAACTGCAACTGCTTCTAAGTCATTCCGAATTGCATCTGAACTATCAGGGTTCTTTTATTAATGGCGACAAAGCCGACTAGCTCCTAACACAAGCCTAAATTTCAAATCTCTCTCCAACTCCTGATCAAGGGGCGCTTCTTGTTGTGTGTGACAATGGAATGTACATCCTAGCACACTAGCTTTCCATTTAACATTAGTTGGGTTTTAACACCAGTACTGGGAAGTTAACGAAGCTGATATTCTAAAGTGGAATAAGTGAAAATGTAAAGAGAAACTTATGAGATTTACAGGACTGTCAACCACCTCCATGGTTTATTCTTTTCACCTAATATTGCTAAGAATTTTAAACTACTTTCACCAGGTTTTTTACACTAACCATTGGTCGCAAAGTGTCAGTCGCCAGATCCATCAGTCGCGGTTAGTTAGTTCTGCTAGGCATGTAAGGATATGTGCTGACGGAGCAAAATACAGTAACTGGCCAAATAAAGAACCAAATCATAATCTGTTGATAATACTGTAAATGTCAATTTTTGAACTGATGTATGAAAGCAATATCACACTCGAGGTCTTGCTGTGTTGCTGGATACAGCATAGCTGTGATGCATTCGGATCTCGGGCTCCACCCTCGTGCATATAACCGCATCACAGCAGTGCTATATCCAGCACAACAGCACTCCCTCTTGTATAATATTGCTTAAGTACGATTTTCTCTTTAACATACTCTGACTGAAAGCCAGCAATCTGGATGTATTTCACGATTTATAATAGTGAACAATGCAAACTATGTGTAAAGAAAATAAGAAGAGGAAGCACTATAGCAACTTGCACAGTAATGCCTTGAGATAATGGTGAACAACACATAATGGTATATCGTCTAAATAAGCCATCTGTTCATGGAGTGAACAGAACATGATGCAGAACAAGACAGCATGGTGCATGCCATCATTATCTTATAGTGTTCAAAGTGTGCAACATAGTAGTGTCTGACCTGTTTGTGATCATCCCCAGTACTCGCAGACATGGGCAGATATCCCATGGGTATATTTTGGCCTGAGGCACTCTGCAACATGAAAAAAAAGGCGAAGTTGTTTAATTTTCAAAGCACAAACTTACCCACAACTACAACTACTGATGTATGTAAGCAATATCACACTCGAGGTAGAAACAAACAAATCAGAGATCATCTAAGCCTCACCCTATAGGAGCCGATTCGCATTCGAGAGTGACTCCTCGATGGAGACATCTGGAGTGGAGGAGAAGGAAAGTCATCATCTAACGCCTCATCATCCTCACTATCAAGGTCAGCCTCCACCAGCTTAGGCTCACGCACATGACTCTCTTCTGCTGCAGCACTGTTTTGATCCTTCTGCGTTGGGTTAAAGAGGCACGATGTAGTACATGATGTAGGATTCATTTAGAAGGTTTAAATAAAGGATGATTAAATTGTTCACTAGGATCTAACCTTGACAACAAGGTATCGGGGTGGGTCCCTTGCCATTCGGGTAAACTCATTAGCCAGCTCTTTAAAGGTTGGCCTGATGGTCTCATCAATCATCCAGCCTTAAGAACGAAAGAAAGAAGATGTTAAATAAATAAATAAAAACAAAGCAATGATTGCACATTTTGTCCTGTATGTGCCACTGTGTAATGTTTGAAGTCACTAAATTTTAGCTATATCATTTTATGACAGTAGTTGTAATTACAAGGGCAAATCACAGCTTTATATGAAAGTGCTTTCATCTGTCATCATCTGTCATCATTTGCACCTGTTTATCACTGGTTCATGCCATAAGTTAGATGTTGTTATGCTAGAATAAATTATAGGTCACTGTGTGAATTAACAATAAAATATTCCTCTGAAACTGCTCAGGTACAGGGACTGCACTGAAGATGAAAGCCAAAAACTTGAAATGAAGGAATTTGGGAATGAAATAACAGCAACAATCATGTTTTATTCCCTGCATTACATGCTTTAAACATAACTTCACGTAATTTGCCACTTTGGATCTCTGCATATTCGTTAGTTATACTTCCTTTATTCTTGTAAAATGCAGATGGTAAACTGTAAATATAAAATATAAGAGTTGTTCTTTGTATGCATGAGATAAAAGCATGTGACCTACACTTGACCATGACCATGTAGACATCAATAGTGCAGATCTGTGGTTGAGCCAAACGCTCGCCCTTCTCCAGGAGACCCGGGACATCGTTAGGATGCATAGACGTGTACGGCTCCGCCCCATGTGTCATCATCTCCCATACTGTCACACCTGCCGCAGCAGAACACAGGGAAATCTGAGGTCTCTTATCCAGGATGGATCACACAGATGTAGAGATTTTTCAGCATGTAGTATGATCCGCAAAGCATCACGACTTACCATAACTCCAGACGTCGCTCTGGTGAGTGTATCTCCTAAACAGGATACTCTCTAATGCCATCCATTTTATTGGAGTCTAAATAGAATAAGCAGACTGTTAGCAGGAACATAAGTGCATTCTCTGTCTGTTTTCATAGGCAGTGGTTGTGCCTTTGTTTTTATTGTGTTTAAAATGATGATGTTACTTAACAAACTATAACTATCTCTCTGTTTCATAAACCTTTTTTGGGGGAAAAAAAGGTTGGGAAGTTATGTTTTGTACTATATTTAGTATTTTTTATACTAAAGCAATCGGCATATCAGATAAAATTAACATATACAATTATATAACATTTAGAGCATATACACCATATATTATCAATGTATTCTACAATAAACTTGAAAGCACTTTCAAAATGTTTTACACTTCATCTATTTTTTTTTTATTGCTTTCTTTTTTTAACCACCCAAGTAGCCACAGGTGACCAATAAAAAAATGGACAAAGTGAAATCTAAAACTAAAAAGAACCGCCCAATCATTAGTACAGTATTGGAGGTTAATACATTTTAGGCATTTGTTTTACTAAATAGTAATTTATTTACTTTTTTTTATCAGGAAGTCAATGTATATTTTATAGACTCAAACTGAAACTAAATACCTTGTAGAGAGATTTCTTGTCATCAGGATAGAATAAGTCTGCAACGCCAAAATCAGAAACCTGCACAATGTAGTCACTTTTCAGCAGCACGTTCCGAGCAGCAAGGTTCCGATGGACCATGCGATGCTCCTCTAGGTAGTACATGCCCTAAATCACCGGCACAGGTTTAACATACTTCATGTACTCAATCCACATACCAAATTTTACACACTTATTCCAGTTTTATATGACACCATAACATAAGTCTCACCTTGGCTATCTGCACACACCAGTTGAGGAGGCGTTGCGGGTCTATATTGTTTGCATTTTGCCGCAGATGTTGCAGCAGGGAGCCTTGAGGGCTGAGCTGGGTGACCAACTGCAGGCTTTGTCCAGGACAGATTCCGAGCAAGCGCACGATATACTGGTGATCCAGACTGCCCATAGACAGCATGTGCTGTGTATACAAGGACACATGGAGTGAATAAAGTTGGCAGAACACTGGGCTAAATACTGAGCCAGTATTGAACTCAGTATCGAGTATGATCAGAAGGTCCAAGATTTAAACCCCAGCTCCACCACGTTGCCACTGTCAGGCCCTTAAGCATGGCCCCTAATCCTCAGATGTATAGAGATTCAAATTTAACTCACTCTGGATAATATACCATAATGTCATGTAATCTAAACAGGTTGGAGTGTAAATGGCAATGCAAACTTTTTTCATAATTCCTAAATAAAGTTTTATATTTCCAGTTAATTTTTATTTTATCAATAATTTTTTGGAATCTGTTTGTGTGGGGTTTCTGCAATACCAGCCACTGTGTAAGTTCCTGTGTACCTATGGATAAATACAGTATTAAAAGTAGTGCATTAACATTAACTGCTGATTCAATCACAGGTTTAAGAATTCAACACTGCTTCAGTACGAATTGCAATGTGCCAATTGTTTGCACCCATTAAAAAACAGTAGAGCTCCATCACCTCCTACAGCTCAATACTACTCAGTGTCTATGGGAAAGATAAGTGTCTCACATCAGTAATCTCGGTGAAACTATGGTGCCCGGTGCGATCTTGAATGGTCTTTATAGCAACAGGGATCTTCACCGAGTCACCTTCGGGTGTCCAGAAACCCTACGGACACAGTAAAGGAGACAACTTTATTTTCACAAAATATATAATTTTTTACAAAAAACAGAGCCTAATACAAAAGCAAGTCTTGCAACGCATGTTCAACAACACAACTGACCAAATCATATACAGACCACGCATATATGGTAGAAGTGTTCAGACCTTGTGGACAGTACCAAAGACTCCTGAACCCAGAAGTTTGCTCTTGCGTAGCTCTGAACTTTTCAGGATGCGAGCGTGAACTTTTGTTCCTTTCTCACCGGGATCCAGTGGCTCGATGCTCTATAAGAGAAGAGGAGGACAGTTAGAGGGGGATACACAGTATCAGGCTACATGCTGTTTATTTCAATATTGTGTAGCTGCACACTCAAATATTTTTATATTTTCAGATGTGTGAATATGATTTCTCATGTTACCAGAACCGCTCTTTCAAAGTTTGAGTCCTAGAGTATTGCTGTGCCATCAGGGAAGAAAAGCTCTTTTGAAGGATAACCAGGAGACTGAATACATTCAGATCATCAGCTGACTTCATTTTAATGCCACATAACGTTGTTGAGTCTAGACCTGACCAAATGAAGCAATCCCAGATCATAACACTGCTCCAGAGGCTTGTATAGTGGGCAACAAACATGATGGGTGCATCGCTTCATGCGCTTTCCTTCCTACACTGATGCACCCGTCACTCTGAAATAGGGTCAAACTGGACTCATCAGATCACATGACTTTTTGGATTGCTTCAATTTCAACTTATTATGCTCCGAGGCAAACTGAACCCTTTTTTTCAGATTTTCCTCACTAATAAGTGGTTTCCTTACGGCCACACAGTTGTTTCGTCTCAATCCTGTGAGCTACACTGCGTGTGTAGAAATGCTCCTACCTTAATTTATTAAATATAGCTGTGATTTTTTTTTTGAACTGTCAATTAATTTTATCATGCAACTTCCCCAAGCTTTGAAGTAATCTCTGCTCATTTATAAAAAAAAAATTCTGACCACAAGTCAGGCTTCCACCTCCAGGGTCTGGTTTTGATTCCCAGCCAGGTTCGATTCCCAGCCAATAATTTAATCCTCCTGAACTTTTTTCTGGTCAGGGAGTTTATATTGTTCTATGTACTTACTATTCTGCATGTGTCATTAAACTTGCACATTGCTCATACAATGTATGTAATTGTGTGTAAAGTGCCCCATCCTGCTATTATACTTAGTGCTACTAAAAGTGCAATCATTCAGCCTGAAGAACCTGTATATGGAGAGGGCCATTTGATCCCTTTTTAATGTGGAAACATGATGAAAAATTCTAAAATGATTTGCATAATAAAATGATAAACGTTGTTTGTCAGAGATCTATTCATGTACTCGTGTGTCATCACCTCGCCACTCTCCAGGTATCTCCTTAGTATTCTCTTGCGGCGGATGGCCAGGCTACGACGGTACAGCAGCGCCATCACCACGACTGCCAAACACACGATGAGACCAGCCAACACTCCGCTCACAATAGCTGCAATATGAGGACTGAGAACAGGCAGGCACATTATAAAGAATAAAGGATTTCAGGTGCAAAAAAATTTATATGAAACAATATTATGCGTGCACATTTTGGTTTGCTACCAGTAGAGGGAGCCACTGACCTGTCCGCTGCTAGACGTGCGTTCATACAGTCTCGTAAAGATGGCCCAGTGCATCTTAAAAAAAATGGATAAATCTTCTTCTTATTTCATATTTACATAAAACCATTTTCAAGAATATTTGCTTTAAAACATTTAGGTAGCAAACGTATCAACACCCTTAATTTAAATCTAAATAAATAAATGCTAACATGCTAAAATGTGGACCGTCTCCAGAGAAAAGCATCTGATATGCACAGTAACATGAAGGTTTAACATTAACGGTGTAGGGACTCCTAATGTGGCATCATGATGTCTCATAAGTATTAGGATCTAGTTTTTCTCAGTCTCCTAATGAAAACCCGTGGCCTGGATATGGATATGCAGCGAGCTTACCCGCTTGTGCAGTTCTGGTGGCAGGACTGGCAGTGTCCTGTATTATCAGCATACTTAAAGATGGACTGTCCCCTTTCTCCGGTCACCCCGTAAGGGCAGGAGGACACGCAATGGGGACCATCCATTAGGTGAGCGCATACTTCACACTTATCCGCTCCCTTACAGTCAAAAACACACACAAAGGAGGGGTGTATGATTATTTCATGGAACATTTATGGCAGCTCAATCTGTCAGCACCTGTACCAGTGTAAACAAGTAAAACTGAAATTTGTAATCCTGTTGGCGTGTTAGCGATGCGTTATTACACAACGCGCAGGTTGAAGCCAAAAGGTAGCAAATCCAGTTTGGCAGGTCTTTAGAGCCTGCTAAAGACATTACATTGAGTGTGGGTGGATTATTAAAATTATATTGTTAGAATTTCATTATTACATTTCCATTTGAATTTACATTTTACCCTTTGGCAGCCTTTTTCCAAATCAACCTCAAAAACGAGGTTGAATACAATGCAATACAATATAATATAATACAATATAATACTCTACACTACAATACCATACAAAGGAGTGCATGGTGATATGAGTACCACAAAGTCTAAGCATCCACCATATTACCAGAGCCATCACAGGAAGTCATAAACCCATCAAAGAAATCATAAATAACAGATTCTTTTAAAATACTGTTCTTTCTCAATACAGAACATGTTGTGAACGCAACCATGAGCAACAAGCGAAACATGGAACAGCACAACAAAACAACTGACATACACAAGCACCGAGAGAGAGTGTTCAGGGTGTTTCTGTATTGACATTAAAGTGCTCATCTAAACAGTGGAAAATCCACAGGCTTTGGTGTGTATGGAATCTGAACTATGGTCACCACATCAAAGGGAAAAATAACGCAGGTCATATTTCATCATGTACAAAAGGGAAAAAAAGTAAATACACTTCCATATGTATTTAACACTGAGCTGTTTGCTATCACCAATGTCCCCTTCTGACTCATTTAGGAAAATCTATGATGTTGTTAATGGGACATAGTAATGAGTTTGGCAAATGATCATAAAGGGAAAATAGACCCGAGGTGAATAAACAATGCCGCAGGTCAAAATGCATTAAGAGAGAGAGAGAGAGAGAGAGAGAATATACTATAAGTTATTTAAGTTTATATAAGTTATATACAGTAAGTATATTATAAGATATAAGTAGTTTTTATTCTCTTCAGATGTGTTGAACTCAACATTTACCAAAACATGTTTAAACATTTACCAAAACATTTTTAAATTCTCTTTGTTTTGAGGGACTGCAGACAAAAATGAACTTTAAGCTAGCTAGTACCATACATCAAATTGCAACATTTACATTTTAATATTGGCAGCAAATTTATGTTTAATATTGGTGGCAAAATTTATGTTTAATGTTGATATTAATAATAAATCTTAAATTGTGTGTGTGTGTGTGTGGGCGGGTGGGTGTAAATAATAATAATAAAATCACTCACTCATTCATACACAATTTCACAATTCACAATTTTTTTTATGTGGAGTAATTTTTTTTTTTACTGTTACTGTCATAAAAGTATGACAAGTTTTATATGCATTGTATTGTTCTACTACCTCACATCCTTTCTGTAGTAACTAAATTACACAGTGCCTTGTAGCACAGACGCTCTGCATAAATCAATTTAAAACTGTGCAACTGTTAATTTGGAGCATTTTGGAAAGGAGTCTATAGTGTTCCAGATAAAGCTAGCAAAGCTGTTACAGTACTTTAAGTTTTCTTGCGTAAGTAGTAGTGTCATTGTCGTGCATTGTTTAAAATTACCTTTAACATGGAGGACATTGATTTGTGAACATTCCATAACATTAAACTGGCAAAAATGCTGTTGTTTAAGTACGGAAAAAGATTAGGGCCACCATAAAAAAGTGACTTTAAGGGCTGACTTTTTTTTTTTCTCAGAATTCTGACTTTTTTTCTCAGAAGGCTTTACCTGAGAAAAAAGTCAGAATTCTGAGAAAAAAGTCATACTTTTACAGTAAGATGGCCCTAATTCTTTCCCGTAATTAAGAACTATTGCTGTTATGGTAAAGTAATCAACTTTGGGTCTGTAATGGTCCCAAACAGAATTTCATTATAATTTATTATTTACACAATAGACTATAAGTCTAAGTTCAGAATACAATAAAAATAATTCCGTTAGGTGTTGTGGATTATGTCTGATATCAATATAATGCCAGTTCAGGAATATAATTTGTGCAGATACAGAGATACTGAAAACTGTCGTGGTAGCGCCAAAGGGTGCGGAACTACACTATCCATCATCCCCATGACATCACATGACCAAGTCACATGCCTCACTGAACACTCATACCTGTGTCTTATCCCTTAAGGTCTGGTTTTCACTGGCTCAGTCAGGCTTTTGTTGTAGTTGTCATCTGTCATATGTACACAATTTTACTCCTTCTAGTCTTCATGACTTTTACCTCGTACAGTATGTATTGTTAATGTTAGTGGTTGCTGTTCTGCTTTGTTTTGGATTAGTTTTTTTTGTTTGCACATTGTGTAATAAATTATCTACACTTGCATCTGCTTGCATATTTATTTCATAACAAAAACATCAATCATCAACACTAACTTACTGTAGGTATACACACAGGAGCTGGAGTTTCACTGTCAATCTATATTTCAGAGAAAGTGGTTGTAAGTTGTATTTTTGTGTTTGTTTTGTACTCTATCAGCTTGTGCTTATGAGATACGTCTTCTTTCTTGTATAAATCAAACAGCGAGGGTGTCCTCTGGGCTGATGCAGAGATGTTTATATTATACCCTTGTTCAAACAGAAATCTGGGTTTGGCTGTGGCACTGTAGTGTATATATAATTATAATACATCCTTGGTGTGTCTTAAATCCTGTTTGCCTCCACATGAAACCTGAATGGACCCCAATCATTCCTGTGTACCTTTCCTTTGCAGGTCTCCCGCCCCTCCTGTGGTAGACACTCAGGATGACAGGCACGGCACTCTCCAGCCGGACCGATGAACTCCCGTGGCTCCCTGCAAACACATAAACATGAGATTTTTTTATACTATAGACACAAATGTGTTATTACAGAAAAGTTCCAATGATCACTGTAATCAATCTAAGCACACACACTGACCCAGACAAGATGTTACACTGGGCCACACAGGTCTGCTGGCGACTGTGATTCCTGCAGGAAAGACACTGCTCCGGTCCCGGGCCCCAACAGCCTGAGTCTGAACACAGCGGATCACACACGTGACCCTCCGCCTCTGTAAACGCACAAAGCAAACATACACACAGACTGAGTACACCGCATGACTATGTGAACGCAACGTACATGTGGAAGTAACGTCATCGCTTTTAAAAACGTCATCATTTTACCACACTGGCTTGCTGGCTTGTTGAACTTGATATCGTTCGGGAATCGTTGGCCCTTGGTTTTTCTGCGGGTGAAAATCTGCTGCCACTTTATGGTGTGCTGGTAACATAGGTTAGTGTTATTGCTGATGTACACGCTGCCGTCGCTGATCTCCCGTAGAGAACGCAACCCCAGAGACGTCAGAGAATCCACCTTCATCACCAACAGGGAGAAGGGTCTGATAGAGAAAGATGAGCCGAGATGGAGAACATGAAACAAAAACATGGAGCACGGAGGGAAAAAAAAACTGCTCGTGACAAGTGGAGCAAAATCAGGAGAAAGTGAGACTTAGGTGAGACTTAAGTGGCTTAAACATTCTAAAAATGTTTATATGTACTACTAGATTGAAATAATCTGAGGGGAAAAAAAGTCATAATTCTGAGAAAAGAATGAGTTTAAAGTCAGAACTCAAATATTTTTCATTGTGGCCCTAATCCTCTTATGTACTCCTTCCTGCCTTGTGTTTGGTGAGGATTTTAAGACATTTTAAGATATCAGAATGTCTGTTTTCAACGTTTATAGAAGATGATCTACAGTACATTGTATGCTTGTGTACACACAAACATGGTTCTGATTACATTTAACTGGGATTTTTAACAGGTTATGGTATCTACTGTGCATATAAACAGCTCGTTCAAAAGTACACATGGAAACGAATTTAAACAGAGCGATGAATTAATCATTGTACACAGTGCATCCACAGATGTACTTTCCTGAATTTTTTTTTTTCAACCTTACATGTCTAAACTTCTCCCCAAAATGCAGCATTATGTTATCAGCTACATTTTACAAGTCATCAAAGGCATTCGGCTCCATTTTCATATTACTGTCATAATGTGACACCCAAAGAAGAAAATGACACCATTGTGTGTACCAGAGATATATCGAAGTGATAAAGAAAGAGGGAAGATTTCCTAGGAAGCCATGCAGTTTGGCGGGTTTAGAGCAGTTCGCTTGCGTTTACATACCTCTTTGTGCTGCGGTTACACAGTTAGGGGAAGTGGGTGAGGTGGGATGAGGTGGAGGGATGCACAGGAAAAAAACACATATAAAAATAAACACAGATAAGATGCATGCATTGTCTGTGACACACTGCTACAGTAGCATAAAACAGTTGTAATTAAATTTTATTAGCACACAGCAAGACACACAAATGGCAGTTAGACTCAGACAAACTGCTGATGATACAAACAGACAACACACACACTTACAACTGAAGTGATCTGCCACGTATAGTAGTGAGATTGGAGAACACTGACAAATCCGTCAGCTCTGCAGGCCAAGACTGAATATTTAAAATTCCTACAGTACACACAATCACAATAAAAAAAATCAGTAAAGGCTATGGATCATTATGGATTTTTACTTTAACTAATCATTAAATAAATAAAAGTACAGCATCACATCACAGCATAAGTACAGCACCACATCACAGCATCACAGTCTAAATAAAAGTACAGCATCACATCACAACATCACAGTCTTTAATAAGGTCCAACCAGGAAAGTTAAAACTCAGTATGAAAGTAAAAATACAAGAAAATCACAGACTGATTTTAGTTATTCATAGCAAATCAAGGCATTTTGCTATGTCAATCCTTTTGTCAGATACTATACAATATAATGTTTTAGTAAAGAACAATTTAGAACCTTTTACAAAATGAGGGACGTTCAAGCCAAACCGAGACTTTTGATTGTGCAGAATAACAGAACGCAGTGATAAGTGTCGAAACTCAAAACTCCCTTTATTTCTCCAAATAATCCCCTGCTACACTAATGCACTTATCCCAGTATTTCATCAGTGCTTGAATACCATCGAGGTAGAAAGTTTTTTCAGTATGCCGGAGCCATGATCGACTGCCTGCTTCATATCTAAAACACTGGCCTCACAGGAAAACCTTTAATGGTCCAAACATGTGCAAATGACTTGTAGTGAAGTATAATACATGGCAACAACTCCCAGGTGTATAGTTCCCACAGACAGATGCGTCTCTTCCACAAGTTGGTGACAAGTTATCTGTCAATTTTCAAGTATCAGACATTCCACTCGCCCACAAGGTTCACAGTAAAGACTGCGGGGGGCTCCGAACCACTAAGCCACAATGATGGGATCGCCATTTGGGGACGCACGGTCTTCTTTAAAAAAAAAAGTCTTTCGGGTTTGCGCTTTCATTCACGAGAAAATTTATCTTAAGTCCTGGTTTGATTTAAACGCTCCTTGTACTATATAACTAGTGACACAAAATTATTACCTGTGATTTCCCTTACAGTGCTGAAGACTTTGAGTTTCTGAGGGTCCAGAGGAGGTATGTTATTATAGACATCCCTGAAAAAAGATATACAACCATTAATTGTAATAAGTGATGAACTATGAATAATTAACAGTTCTCATCAAGGATTTTCTAACAGGTTTTAACTCATCAGGAAAAAAGCACAAAAAAAAGTAGTAATATACTGTTTAATATTACTCGCCCCAATTTAAAACAGACTATCATTTACAGATATGTTAAATAGAAAGGCCCCATTCTTCATCTGCCCACACTCCCTCTCATAAATCAACTGCGTACTAGAGCTTAACGGCTCTAATATTTAACCACTCGGCAATACCGCTCAAATTTCATCCTATTCAAGTTTCTTAAAAGAATGCTGTAGTGCCACCATAGTGACGATTTTCATTGTCTCTAAAAGGGTAGTCGGAGAGGCTCACCCATGAATCCCCATGACAAGAAAATGAAGGCTGCCCTGGATCTTAGTGCAGTTGATGAAACTGTCAATGTTACTGGAGTCCACTGTCTGTCTGTCGCTCTTACTGGAATCTGTACCCTCACACACTGGAGGGCGGGGGTGGGGGGGGGGGTGCAGAAAGGAGGTTTTATTATTATTATTATTATTTTTTATTATTATTATTATTATTATTATTATTATTATTATTATTGTGTGCTGTAAATTATATATATGTAACTGTGTGTAAAGTGTGTTTCACCTTTTGGGCAGAGTCCATTGCATGGCTCACAATGCTTCGTACCATTCTTCTCGACTTCCATTTTATCAGGAGGGCAGGCACTTACACATGCACTGTCATCCACCACAAAGTGATCTGTACGTGTTTATGAGAAAGACATTTATGAGAGTCAGAGAGTGAGAGATGTAGAGGCCCCAATATCTAATAAATACCAAATTACAAATGGTGATCAAAATAATCAAAATGACCTATATATTAAAAAGATTACATTTACAAATTCTACAAAAAAAAAAAAAAAGAAAAAAATCTAAAAAATGCTAGTTTTGGGGACTTTAGTCTTAGTACTCACTGGGGCATTTCTGCAAACACCTTGAACCGTACTGGTACATGGCGTCTGGATTGGGTTCCATCCGGAAGGCGTGCTTGTTGTAGATGAGTGACCGTGGGCATTGAAGCACACATGCATCTAAATGTTTCACATGCTGGCATGCCTGCAGCAAAGAACAGACAATTAAATTCAGGCCAGTTTCTAGAATAACACTACTTTTTCCTTTGGTTCATACAATTCTTGGCATGTTACTGACTACAGTTGAACCGTGCTAGAGTTTACGTCATTTCACTCCGATGCTCATGGTCAGAGTCTGATTTCTGTGGTCTTGCGAATAGGGTTGATTCTTGGGCGTACAACAGGTTAACACAGTGTGTGGAATATACTGTAAGTTTTACACTTTAACCCTTTTGAGAAAAACTTTTGAAGAAAGAATCTGAAATGGTGGCACTTACGATGCACTCTGTGTTCTTAGTTCCACTACAGCCTCCTGCACATTCAGTGTAGCAACATTGCTGAGGACTTGGACCGAAACAGCGTCCGTGACACTGTGGCGCACACACCGTCTTAGTCACTGACACACACAGAGCAGGAAAACTTAGAGGTTAATGCGTGTCTCAATGATTCAAATACTTTACGAATTAATTATTACATACATTTGATTATATTTAATATATTTACTCGATATTTGTGCTGTAAAGGCTAATGTTCAGTTTGTAATAATTACAGGTAAAGCATGGAGTGCATAATGTCATTTTGCCAACATATTCATACTTCTTAGCCTAGACCTAGACAGCTGATTACTGTACGTCATTCACTGTGTTTGCACATAAAGCAAACATATCGTAAAAGTGCATATTTGATTAAATGCTAAGGTGCATAGTGTTTCCTGCTTAAATGTTGAAACAAGATCATTTATGCATAAGTATCCACTCTTAAAATGCTGATATAATGTTACCTTGCTGTCAAAGCGCCATACATCTCAAAACATGTTAATGTACTATTCATACCAGCTCGACAGTGAAAGACCTGGGCGTAACATTATACAGTAACTTGTCCTTTGAAAATTATAATTTTAATATTACAAAAACAGCCTTTTTCCACCTTAGAAATATTGCCAAGTTTAGGAACATATTCTCATATTTAGCTCCTAAGCTTTGAAATAGCCTTCCAGACAGTGTTCGGGGCTCAGACACAGTCTATCAGTTTAAAAGTAGACTCGAGACACATCTCTAGCATACACATAATTCATCACATAACCTCGTAATCCAGTATATCTAAATGCACACTTCTATCTAGTGCTGCTAATATCCTGAACGGCAGCTACGCTAATTCTTTTCTTTTCCACCTGTTCTTCCTTTCTCCACCCATCCCGAAACATCTGGAGATTGTGCCAGCTCCAGTAGGCAGAGGTCAACCCTGCGAAGATCTTGAGACATCCAGAGAAGGACCACCTCCAGCTGGATTCTGCTATACTGAACTTCCAGCAGCCTAATACACATGATGTCGATATATAATTTCTGTTATCCGTTTTCATCCAAATGAGGATGGGTTTCCTGTTGATTCTGGTTCCTCTCAAGGTTTCTTCCTATTGCCATCTCAGGGAGTTTTTCCTTGCAACCATCGCCATCGGCTTGATCATCAGGGACTATCTCACAATCTCATTATTATCTAAACACATCCCCCCCTCACTTATACACACTTTTTCTTTTCATTTTGTGACGCTGCTTTGAGACAATAACCATTGTTAAAAGCGCTATATAAATAAAATTGAATTGAATTGAATTGAAATTAAATTAAATTGGTAATCTACTCACAGATCTGACATTGATCCTTATTCGGACCCCAGCAGTAATCGCCACAATCATGATGACATTTCGCTGTGGACAAACAGCACACAGCCTTAATATGAGCATTCAAACTGACAGAAGAATAACAACCTCGATGATGTCACCTTCAGACACACCCACCTTTCGGACCATTGTCCCTGATGTCGAGGAGAGCACTGCTGTTTCTTACTATGTCCTGCCAGTTGATCCAGGGAGCGTAGCTCAGGTACTTATTATTAATAATCTGTACTCCTCCAGCCATGATTTCTGTAGTGTGTACACACACACACACACACAAGCACAGAGCAGTTGATTTGGTCATCCGTAGTCTTAAAATAAGACTATGACCTACTTGTACTAGTACATGGGGTTTGTAAACACACTGCATTATACTTAAAAAAATGGATTTATCATTTTAACCTTAACATGTAGATTTAAGCAGAAATGTATCAGTACTGTGCAAAAGTCTTAGGCACCATATTATATGCTGTACCAATTTTGTTATATACTGTATGTTTATCATGTCTGCATAATTATGTACAAAATCCTTCAGCATTTCCATATATGAAGGATATATATAAATATATATAAATATATTATATATATTTATATAACTTAAATATTAATAAATAAATAAATTTTTTAGAATATATGCATGGCTGTAAAAAAATATACAAAAATTCAATCTTGATATCCAGCTTCAAATTTGGCAAATTTGGTGTTCCATTTGGGGTTATGATCAGGTATCTGTGCAGTGCTTTATTTGTGTTCCTTTACTTTAATTCCAGTGATAGGAAACTCTCATTTTAAAGCACATTAAAGCACAAGACATTGTAGGCAATAATGTGTTCCTGATGTTGTGGCAAAAGTTTTGGGAAGACCCTTTTATTATGCAAGTTTTCTGCTGAAACTGTATTAAGTACCCTGTTCTGTCTTAAAAAAAAAGAAAAAAGAAAAAAAAGAAAAGAAAAGAAAGAACAAAGCTGCCCGTTTGAATTTTTCCAGAGACTAGCTGGACAGGCCTAAAGTGTACTGGAAGTCTCTGGACAGATAAGTCCAAAACTGAACTCTTTGTGTGACTTAGGAGGCCCTTGTTTGGCAAAGTGATAACAGAGTTTATCTCCAACAAACCTTATCACTCTGTAAAGCATGACATGGGTCTGGGTTTCTTAGTCTGGCATTTTTTTTAACGAAATCACAAATTGTGGGGGAAAAAAATATCAGGGAATCAGTTTGAAGGCTTAAATTGGGCACAAAATGCTTTTATGACGACAACAACTAAAGATTCAAGTGATTTGGTTAAAGAATGGCTTAGAAGAACCATCTCATGGAATGATCAATCCAAAGCCCTGTCTTAAATTCTCTTGAGATGATGAGGAAGGTGAGCTGGTGAAGAAGATTAAAAAAGTCCCTAAAATGCCAGACTGGTTATAAGAGGTCAACGAGGAAAATTACTGCTGCTTAAAGAGGTGCCGCATGTTAGTGGCTGAACAGGGCGCATTTACCTTTGCACAGTAATATACTGTATGGTGATTATTTTTAAATGTTGTTTTTATTAACAAGACTTTTTTATTCAGGATATAAAGTTTTTAGATGTTTTAGGGGTTCACAAATATTTAATCACAAATTATTATTATTATTATTACTGCTGTTGTTTTTTTCCCTTTTGTATAGTTTTTGCAGCTTTTTTAGAAACTTTGAAAATTTATGAACCATGAATGAATGGGAACCTTTTCCTGTACTAACAGTTAAAGAAACCCCACAGGGTATTTATGTTTTGCAGTAACACATTTCACAGTGAGAGAAAGTGAAACAATGATTTAAATTTTTTTTTATAGAGTTCCTGGAGTCCAAAAAAACCCAGATTGGCATCTCTTTACCACGAAGCAGACGAGTCCGAACACGGCAAAAAGCCTCGAGAGCTTAAAACACAGACATAAATAAAAATGTACACACAGATCAAGACGCACACACCCAGAGCATCCACATACTCTGTAATGGTAAGGTTTTAACGAGTCTAGAATGTTCCCACAGTTCTGCTCTCATGTGACCTGACCTGATCATGTGATTACAGTTTAAAACTCAAAAAACTCATCGAATCTTTTCAGATATACAGTATGTATGTGTGTGTGTGATCAGTGGGTGATCCTTCAGTCCCCTCCTCCATCCCATCTTTCCCTTCTCAGCTGTCCTAACCTGTGAGATGATTAAGGCCCAGGTTCTCCAGTCCATACTGGCCATCGAAGTTGAGAAAGACAGACAGGGCCCATTCCTTATCATACAGCGTGCTGCCACGGATCACTCGCAGCTGCTCCAAAGGAAGCCGGCGAAACTGGTTTGTAGCAATGAGGACATAGCCCGTCACTTCCCGAACAGTCTGCAGGTACAGGCGAGACAATAAAAGAGGTGTGATGAAGCCCACTGGAATGCAGTAGCTATTAAAACTTCGATTCTATTAAACATTAATCACTGTTTTGCCTGAAGGTGAATGTATGTTGTGCAGTTATGGTAGTTAAAATCTTGCAACCGTGAAAGATTTAAAAAGCAATCTCTGCCATCAAAGCAATGCAGTGCATCACAGCCGGTAATAAATAATGTACTTACTCCGAGGAAGGAAAAGTCGAAGTCTTGCACCATAAGGGTGATTTCCAGGTTCCCAGTGATGATCTCACAGCCATCGTAACGTGCCTTCATGCTGTTGTAGTGCTGCACAGAGCTTTCGGTAAAACTGAGGCCATTCTTGGTTCCTGCACAAACTGTTGGAGAGAGACACATGACAGACTTTGCTGTTAAATGGAAAATGATGCATGACAGGATGAATGTCTGTTGCCCCTATTACAACCTATTCCATTCACCCACAAAGTAACTTCTCACTCCCAACCCCTGCAAAAAAACCCTTCCTCAAATGCTAAAGGCTACCATCTAGTGAATTGTCAATCGACTGACTCTGTAATAGGCAGGTGAGGAACGACAACACAAGGCGGGAGATGACAAGACATACAGCACACAGTCCACCACCTCATTGTGGGTGGTTTTACATTTGTGCCCCCCCCCCCCCCAAAAAAAAAAATCAATCAATCAATCAATCATTATGAAAATGTATTAGACTTTTTCTTTTGCTAGTAGGACATTAAATAAATATAAAAATCTGGCAACCCTGTAATGAATTATCCTCGTGTTACTCCATGAGCATGGGCCAGAGAGTATGGACTTCTAATTAGTGTGTCTTGCACTTCTAATTTTTGACCAGTAGGTGAAATAATATCTTACTGAGGCAACAAGTGTTCTGCTCCGTGATATGGGCAACATCTAAAAAAGTGAGCAAATATAAAGTATAGAACATTGGTATACACTACACCGATCCCACCACATTAAAACCCGAAACCTCAACCACAACATTGTGTAGGTTCTCCATGTGCTGCTAGTAAGGCTCAGGTCTCTCAGGACATGTCCATGAAACCACTGGGGGGGTGCTGTGGTATCTAGCACTGTGACATCCTGTGGGTGCTGTGAGTTGCGGGATGGGGCCTTCGAGAATCAGACTCGTTTGTCTGGTGCATTCAATACATTCTTGGACAGATTGAGATCAGGGGAATTTGGACGCCGTATGAACAACCTTGAACTCCTTGACCTGCTAACGCTCATACGCAGCAGGCTGTGATGCACCGGGTGCTCTGCTACCTCTCTATCAATGACTTTTATTAGTCATTTGTGCTACATTGGCTGTCCTGTGGGATCATGTCCTTTGATCTGCACAGGCATACAGTAGATGAGCCGATGGTTGCCGATGATTCTGTTACCAGTTTAATTGATACACATTGTCAATCAGTTCACCTTGCGGTGGTGTTAGTGTTGGTGCTGATAAGTGTATGTCTGTCTAACAGCCCCACATTTCTTCTTTTGTTCACAATAGAAAAAAAATATTACCTGCACCTCTGAAAGAGCTACCCTTATGCAAAGCAAATATATTTCTCTATATTTTATCTGTCAATATATTAATGATTTAGTGTTCTGATTTACTGATAAATTGAAAAAATGTTAATATTCCTCGTTGCTACACTAACTGATACTAACTAATAATTAACAGAAAAAAAGATATTCATATTGAAAAATATATTCACAATATATAGAATAATATATTACAATATATTGAATAATACATAAGGAATTGCCGCTTTTCTTATATTGAGAAAACAAACATATATCTTAATTTTATATTCAACAATGTACTTCAAAATATATTAAATTTGAGTGAATATATCTATTTCTTTATATTTTTTTTATGTTAATGTAGTTTGAACAAAATGGACTTTATAGGCATTAATCAGAGAACACTGACAAAGTAAAAGTGTGTGTATAATTCTTAAACATGCATAAAGTTTTAATAATGTTTTAATAAACAATTATAAGTATAAATATAATGTTTTTTGTCTTCACTGCAATATATATATATATATATCCATACACAGTCCATTAATATATTGCAATATATTAATAAATACAAGCACTAGTTTCCTATATACTGAAATATATTATATTAAAGGGAAACTATAACTTTAAGTTTTTCACCATAACAACATTTAAAGATGGAGGACTTTTTGCCTCTCTGTAACATGCTGCATATACGAGGGGTGTTCGAATCAAACCTGGACTTTTAATTACTAACAGTAACCGAACACAGTCATGAGAACTTCCTTTATTAGTTTATATAATCCCCTGCTACACTATTTCAGCATTTCACTAGCGCTTGCATACCATCAAGAAAGAAAGTTTACTCAGTACGTCTGAGCCATGATGGGACTGCCTGCTACATCTCTGAAACGCTGGCCTCCCTGGAACTCCTTTAATGGCCTAAACATATGAAAGTGGCTTGGGTGCGAGGACAGGACTGTACAGGGGATGTAGCTCACATCACATCACATCTCCGGCATTTGGCAGACGTCCTTATCCAGAGCGACTTACATTTTTATCTCATTATACATCTGAAGGTTACGGGCCTTGTTTAAGAGCTCAAGAGTGGCAACTTTGTGGTGGTGGGGTTTGAACCTGGGACCTTTTGATCAGTAGCCCAATGCCTACTGCAATGTGCAAGTGATCTTCGTGAATGATTGTGTGTAAAAGCACCCTGGCAGAAGCATCTCTTCCACAAGCTGGTGACAAGTTAGATGTTGATTATATGTTGAAGGATGTGGCAAGGATCCATTCAGTGATTGTTCATGGAAATGACTGCAGTCGACTCCGAACTACCTCAGATGGGATCATCATTCACGAACACACTGCCTTCCTTAAAACATTTACAACATTTAAATGGTTTACTAAGAATCTCATGCTTGAAGTCATCTGTAAATGTAAACCAGTTTGACGTCTTCGTTCATGAGAAATTTACTTACAAATCCTGGTAATGATATTATAAACAGATATAAAAAGTGACGTCATTGTTTAAAAAATAATAATATGTTTTCATTGCATAAATGTTGATAAGTACTGATATTTTAAAAAAACAACAAAAAAAAACAACTCTGTAGATTTAACAGCCCTTGACTGTGAGTGCATCATAACACTGTGTTTTTAATTTTTTTCGACAGAACATTGTGTTTTAATACAGAATTATGATTTTGTTATTAACACTCAGCTATAACATGCAATCCCAGTACCTAAACTTAATTACTAATAATACCCAAATATGTCTTTAAAAGCCTTATACTGAACAATCAGTGATTTATAAATAATAAATCTCCAGCATGTTCAGCTTTAATACAGGGCCAATTGTGAACCCCTTTAAAGCAGCACAAAGCCTCTGCACGCACATCCATGCACACACCCAGACACAAGGTCGGAAGTATGGTAAAGGAGAGGTCAAAGGTGAACAAGGTCACAGGACCGCTACAGGCTAATACTGGGAGTACAAGGGCTTGTAATGTGCTCACAGACATGAATTCAACTGAAGTGGGAGGGCGAGAAACGACATCAATCTGCACAGCAGGGTCACTGGCTTGAGGGTGGAATTAGTGCTAATTTACCATCCACTAAACCGAGAGACCAAAGAACCACAGAAGCACGCACACACACACACACACACACACACACACTGTCACTCGCACTTTCCCCTCCATCCCTCTATCTTTCTTTGCACCTCAGCAGATCATCAGACGGCTCAGTCGTGCAACCATAATTCTTGCGGGTGAACAGCCACAGCGCGTTGGCGTGTGACACAGACCTTCGCGAGGGTATACTGTGTGTTAATGACTATGTATTATGCTATAGATGTGCTGTGTGGCATTACAGCAGAACAGCACAAAAACACACACCTCATTAGCAGCACACATTAGCACATTAATAGCTATGTGACAGTCCTGAGCTTATTATCAAGGAAGTGAGGAACAAGAAGATAAGAGTTTGCAGAAACCACTGAAAAGACGAATGCATCCTGCTCTACAGGTTTAAAAACAACATTTTATCTTATTATACGTTTTATAATGTAAAGTATATAGGATGATATATACTGTAGTATTTACCCAAACTGGATCTCACTCCAAGGGTGCATTAAACGAAACCCATACATCAACACTATTTTAACTTTTCACTTATCAGCAAATGATATACACCGTAAACCCTAATGCTTAAAGTAATTAAACATATTGAGTACTGTTAACCTAAATAATTACAATTAGTTCAAATTAATAGACCTTGATGGGTATTTAGAACTTTTTGGTATTTATGAGTTTGTAGAAATGACATTTTTCAAGTTCTATGAACAACTTTAATATTTTAAGCCACAGTAACCGTCTCCTTAAAGTTCCACCAACTTAAAATCTTTCAGCCTAGCCATTTTGTGTCTGACATCATTAATGCACATGTAAACTGCCCACGTTGAATCGTTTGGATCAAGATTGTGGATTGGTTTGTCTTTGCATGATGCTATACGTATAATATTTACAAATCTGGGGACCCTAAAGTTGATGTTTTTGATTTATGTCATCTGATTGTCGACAGTTAGGTGCTCTCTAGAGGCACTGGTGGCTCAGTGGTAGGTGTTTCGCCTGCCACATAAAAGGCCCGGGTTCGATTCTCAGCCACTGGGTGAAGTGCCTGTCCCAAGCCCAGATAAAATGGGAGGGCTGCTTTATGAAGGGCATCTGGTGTAAAACCTGTGCCAAGTTTGTGCGCGGACCGGATGGTCCACTGTGGCGACCCATTGCTGGGAGCCGGCGAAAGACCGACAACAATTTCTTTGATTTACAACAACTAAAAAAAATGATAATTACTATTAAATAGTCTGAGTTAGGCTACTCATTAATCCAAATAAAGAATGATTAATATGAATGAGTACAACAAACTCAAAAACTGATAGTTCTGTTTACTTAAAATTAAAAACATCATTACTCAAAAAATTTGATGTAACTGATTACCTAAAAGTTTTTGAGTTTTGCCAACTTATTCGGGTTTACAGTGTACTGGACTCACAACATTAAGTATTACTCTTACTGTAAGTACATAACTTTCAAGCGGGCAGGAAATCACGCTTAGCACCCAGCACATTCCCAGCCTAATCTCTATTCAGTGCACCTGTCATATATGGTATGTGATGTGTGATTACCGCACAAGAGAATTTCCTTGTACTGTTGTGGGACGTCCCGGAAATCTGTTTACTCGAACATTAGTTAATAAATGACTCAGCAAATTATATTGTTTTGTGGAACACTCTGATAAGCTTTGTGCTAGTGATGGGAGATATTATATAAAAAAATCCTATCATAATTCTAAGCAAAATCTCTGCAGTGTGGTTTTAATGTGGTCTTGAGGAACAGTTCTCGTAAGCTTCCTAAAAGACATTTTTGGCTCTCGTTTTCGGTCTCGTCCCTGTACCTGAGCAGTTTCAGAGGAATGTTCTTTGTTTGTTAAGCCACACAGAGACCTATAACTCATTCAAACATAATAATGGTAAAGTATTTCGCCCTATCATCCGAAGATCGCGAGTTCGATTCACCGGTGATGATGTAGCCTCCCGCATCCCGATGGGAAGTTACTTAGCGCTCTCACGAAGGAGAGGCAAGTGCTGTCCTCCGTGTGTGTTAGTGTGTGAGCGAGCAGTTCAAAAAGATGCGGCATCACATGGTACGGAGTAAACACATGCCCCTCCTGACTGAGTAGAAACCTTAATGTGGGAGACGGGTGGGAATTGGATACGGGGGACTAAACTGGGGGGATGAAAATTCAGGTAAAATCTCCCCAAAAAACATAATAAGCATCTAACTTAAGGCATGAACCAGTGAGAAACAGGGTACAGATGATGCCAGATGATCAGGCCGGTGATTAGTATACTGGTGATGCTGAATGCTGGGTGGTTGGAACAGACGAGAGGGGAAATGAGGCTGCTGCTGAGACTGTTACATTACCTTGTAGACTTGAGATGTATCTGCAACGTATGCTCTGTAAAGCCTTCATAACAGCTCTAATCTGAGGTGATGGAAAGTGGTGATTTCTGAATGAACTTCTCCTCTGCAGCAGAGGTGAGTTTTGGTCTTGCTTTCCTGGGAAGGTTTCATCATGGTCTCTTAATGGGTTTTGCAAATGCACTTGACACAATACTGTTCTAACAGCTGACCTTTGTATTTCTAAATCATAACTGACTGTTGTTGTTGTTACTAATGCCTAAGGTTGGACAAAATCCAGTGTTGCTCTAGAATGTCGAAGACAAATCCAAATTTGTGTCTTTGTTTGACTAGTGTGTCCAAACATTTTGACTGGTACTGTACATAATTTAACGAAATTTAATTTAATATGAAGAAATATACCTGTTTAACATCTTCATTATAACAAAATGAAAATAACATTTTATAATTTTACAATCTTAACTATCAGCTGTAATTTATTTATTTATTTTTAAAGAAAATGTTTATCACAATACTGATATTGTATCATCACACTGGACTGGGCAGCCCTACTCTGTAGTGTTTCCCAAACCCACTATGTATAATGACCAGGGCCAGAAAAAAACTCATCCATTTGACTAAAACAGCCTCTACACATCCTCGGATCCATGGGCTTTTCCTCTGTCCATGAACCACAAAAGCTGTGCCAAGGCAACCATTATTTTAATGCACTGCACTGCTCCAGTGAACAGCTTTATTATTACTTATTATAGCTTATTATATACTTATTATGTAATGCTTGTACTGTTAGCTTCATATAAAGTTATTCTGCCAGACATTTGGAAGCCCTTATTCTTTCGTTATATCAACGTGATTGTTTCCACTGAACGATTTCCTTCCTCATGTTATTTCGAATGTTCAACTTTACCATTTAATACATGCTTCCTATAAATACATCTGAGGGCATGATACGGCTGTTTGACGGACCAGAGTGGAGGCGTGAGGCTCTCAGCACTCCCAGACAGACATTCTTAATAAACAAAGCTCAGGATTGTCACAAAGCTATAAATGTGAACTCTGTTCATGTGTACTGTGCGTGAATGCATGTGTATGTGTCTGTGTTCGCATTAGCACTACTGAGATCATAGGAGCACACAATAGGGCGAGTGTGAGTGCAGCAGTCTATCCACGGGTGGGGG
>JAOVVA010000019.1:20356007-20370468 GCA_028565275.1 Leiocassis micropogon
GGGGGCGGAGGGCCAGGCGACAGGAAGAGATAGGGACACTATCTATGAGTAGCCATGCTCTTTAGCTCTTCATGCACCCACTACTCATAGTCTCCCCCCCCAATCCTTGGCAATATTCCTACTATTTCACTTACAAAGCCTTGAAGTCTTCAACGCCCATAATTCACCGGCTCGTGAATCACTCTGCGGGGGAGCTATTATTGGAATGAAGCCCAATGCAGGAATCTCGTTTGAATCTTGTTGAATGTGAGGAATTTGAAAGCAACCTTTTTTTCCATGTCACGACATGATAATCAGTAGTCTCGCTTTACCCGGCACTTTTCGGCTGTTGTTCTAAGCAAACAAGAGATAATTAGACCTCACTGAACCTCTTTTTTTTTTTTTTTTTTTTTTTGGTGAACAACATATTTTCACTTCACTGGTAGGAGTTAATAATATTGACTCTTGAGAAGGATATACAAGAGTTCCTCTAAATCCAGTCCTCATGTACAGTACGTGTGGTCCATTTAAAAATATCTCCACTTTCTATATTGATGCATGAAGATGTCCATAAATAAGTCATCAAATAAATCAGGTTTGTAAGAAGGAGATGCCATGCGTAGCCTGTTACAGGGCTATGCAAAAAAAAAAAAAAAAAACTCAGTTTAATTAGAATTATTGCTTGCATAGAATGCCTGTGGAATCCAGACGTCATGCCGTCACTGACTACAACGGATCGCATCCCAAGTATTAAATGACAATTTTATTTATGATTGATTTCATTTTGTATACTTTTGTATACTTGGTTTTATACTTAAATAAAGTGATGCAATTCCTACAGCCCTCAAAAAGTTAAAGGTCTGCATGATATCAGTGAGGATAGCTAGCGTTAGGTATTTACATAAGTATTATTTATCCTGTTGCACCGCAAATACCTTTGTGCCGTTTTACCATTAATATCTCTACTAGTTCTGCGCTTCGCTTTGTACGTATTGCTACCATTCGTGAAAACATGTACAAAGAAATATTTAAAAAGAAAACCACGTGCAAGAAGTGATATTTTTAGACTGCAAACCTACATTATACAGGAAGATTACCAAACACCGGTTTCAGACTGGTAATCAGCATCCTTACAATTTTGTGGGGGAAAAAAAAACTGCAATGTTGGAGTCACTTGCAGAGAGCTGACTCCATGCAGAATATTTTAAGCTACTTAATTTTGCTATGTTTGTGCATGTGGACTTCTCTATTCAATTCAAAAGACAACAGGTTTTCCGTAGAGTTTAAAATCCAGTGGGACGATCATTGCAAAACACTGACTTTGTGTTTCCATAACCATTACTGAGATGATTTGGAAGTATGTTTGGCTCGTCATCTTGTTTAAATCTTGTCTAATTATGGCCAAGCCTAAAGCTCCTGGCCAAGGCAAAAGGTTCTGCATTGAAAAATGCTAGCACTTTATCCAACATGGACATAATATGAGGTGCTTTTACTTGCATGCGGTTTCTATTTGCGCCAAATATGCTGATCAAAACGACTTGACTTTGGTGTCGTCTGAACAATACAAAAGTATATATGCAGTATACACAGATTAGTATATAAGTATATTTATACATGTACACTACTAGTGTATTTGTGTATAAATATCACATGATTTTTCTCTTTGACAATGATAAATTTTTACATTTACCATTATTATTGTATGTCCTTCTTGTATTTATCTGCAAGTTAACAGATAAAGAGTCTAAAATTGATCTCGAGTGTGAAGTCCAAAGAGCTAACACTGCCAAGCAAGCAAGCCGTCATTCGAATGAAAAATTAAAACACACCCATCAGAGAGAGATAGGAAAACATTAGGTGTGGCTAAATTTGACATTGGGTACAAAAAAAAAACAAAAAAAAAACTGGTGAGTCTGGAAACAGTAAAATGCTCCGTAAGACCACGAGGATTTAAAAAAAATTAATATTAATTTATTAAATGTGATAAATTATGTTTAATAATACATATTTTTCTTCTTGGAAACAAAAAATACATCAATTGCCAAGAACAAGACCAGTCTCAAGGAGGAAGGTTTATCTGTGTTCAAATGAACAATCAAGAGAAGACTTCACCAAACAAAATCAAATCAAAACAGAAAATTCAACTGAATCAAAAAAAGTTTTTTTTTTTTTAAAGCTCATAAATTTTTGGAGCAATGGCCCATAAACAGTTGAGACAGAGATAAACCAAATTGAGCATTAACAGGAATTGAAACCGGTGTCTGGTCATGCCTGTGGAATCCAGACGTCATGCCGTCACTGACTACAAAGGATTGCATCCCAAGTATTAAAATGACAATTTTATTTATAATTGATTTCATTTTGTCTAATTAATGTTGGGATGCTGGGCTGTTTATACTTAAATGAAATCATGTAATTCCTACAGCCCTCAAAAAGTTAAAGGTCTGCACATTAAAGATGCATAATCATTATTTAATTCCAGTGACAAAAATATCTACAAGTATTCAAATATTTATGTTTCTCTCTCAGAACAAAGGTGCTGGTGTTAATACTCAATTCCAGCTATCAGACTGGTATCAGTATCAATGACATGAAAAGCAAACCCAGCCCGAGTTTTTTATATACTTTTCATTATAAATGAACTTTATATAGTTGATTATTTTGGCTACGTTCCCATTACAAGTCACACTGGAATTCTGATTTTTTTTTCGAGCAGATCGGATTTGCATGTCGTAACAGTTCGTTTTCACAATAACAAATGACTTTTATCTGACTTTAATGTGGACACGCCTGTCCTCTGAAATGTCACACGTGCACATTGATACATCCTCACTCGCACTATCTAGGTTAAAACACATCACCGCTGATTCATTTCAAACAACAGGTGCGATTTTGGCAAAAATACGCTTGGGAATTTGCTCTGGAGGACGGTGAGTAGTTAACCAGCTGTATTTGTTAAGATCCAGGAAAAGGTAGAAAGCCAGACGTCTTGCTTCATCTGTCCTATCAGCTATTGCTGGTACTGCTATGAAACGTCTGCTGCAGATTGACGTCAGTGAGTGCCCTACGCATGCGCAGAGGCAAAACATTCATATCTTAATCATATCAGATATGTACCTGATCTAGGAAAAAGTGCTCCAGATCTGATCCGAAAGACATCAGATTTGTACATTCAGACAACCCTTAAAGAACAAATCTTACTGTACATTTACATTTAGGCATTTGGCAGACACTCTTATCCAGAGCAACATACAAAAGTGCTTTGAAGTTTCCATCATTGAATAGATCCTTACACAGGTCACCATTTTAATTTAATTTTTTTGGAGGGGAATCCATACATACAGTCATCGCTTCCAGATTGATCTTTGCCAAATTAGTGCAGAAAATCAGAATTGAGTCACTTCAGGCTGGTAATGTGAATTTATTCTGTAATGCAGCATCCCTAAATGTATGTACAAAAAAATGAATAAAATAAATAAACATAAAACACACTATATTGAGGTAATTACAGGTAAAGGTTTTAAGAATTAACGTTTTGTTTCTTGCATCACCTGCTGCCGATCCACCCTTTTCAAACCCCAACATAAATTAATCTCAGCCAGTGCTTATCAAAATCACTGTAACTGGAAGTGTGTAGTCAATTCAAATTCAAGTAGGAACTTGGGACTTAGAAGTGGAGATAAAAAAGGAGTGGAGAATGACTCTCGCTGCCCACTCCCTGAATGTAAACACAGCATAGGATTTCTCCTGCTTCGCTCTGAACATATATGAAGGTTGCTAGTCAGGGCCTCTTGAGTTGTGTTATACTGCAATACTGTACATGTTTTGCCACTAATCCAATTTCGTTTATAAGTTCTTTAAGATTATAAAACAAGTCCAGTCACTCTAACTCGTTCTTCCTAAACCTGACTCGTTATTCTGCTGTAAGGTTGGGACACACCATCAAAAAGACCCATAAACTACCAAGGCGACTAGACTCATGCGTTACATACTCTGTTGGAAATGGTTCTCGGTTCGTCCTTGAGAAGTCATCACTTTTAAATGATGGGAAATTAATTTCATTTTCCACCTCTCCTTACAACAATAAAAACAGGCCTAGTGAACTTTAGTGCCATATTCTTGAGTGCAACGTCTAATTAAAGTTTTATGACAGGGCAATATATTTCTACACCTCACTCTGACACTGAACCAGTTTACAACCCTGCTGACACACTGGCAAAATAGGTTACATATTAGCACAATCAGGAACTCTGATTACAACGCATTAATACGCAGCAGGATTCTAAGAGGCAAAGGGAAAAAAAAGAAGAAGAAGAAGGTTTTGTGTGCAAAAGGAGAGGAACGATTAAGGAGAGGCCTGGTTAATCATTCTGGAGCTGTCAATATATCCTCTAGGACTGAGTCACTCCTGGGCGGTTCTGCTAATGAGCCCTACAGCTTAAGTCTGCTCACATTGTTCACACCGGTGACGCAAATTAAGAGTCTTCAAACACAATGAGATAAGTGTGAAGTTAAGATTCCTAAATTAGTCTCAGTCTATTCGTTAAATAAGGGGGAAAAGACGCTAAGTTCATCATAAAAAATCATAAAAAAATTAAATTTTTCTTTTCTTTGTGGACAATGTTCTGTTAATAGATGTGTTTTATACAGTAAATACTCCTAGACTTTTTCCCGCTAGTATCAGTTTGTCCGTTCCAGATCTGTTGTGCTTTAACAAAAACAGAATTTCATTAATGACTACATTTTAAGCACACGCCAGTTTCTAATCTTTAATCTTTTAAGTAAAATAGGACTCTGTTTCTCTAAAGAGATTACTAAAGAAAGGTAAAGGTATGAATAAAATGTTTCCAGATTCACTGGATCATGAGTCAGTACCGAGAATACCAAAGCACACCTACTCAGGTGAAACAGGAAAAAAAAAAAAAACAGGTTAAAGTTCATTCAATGACCTGAATGACAATCTGAGATTTGGTGTTTGTTTTCTTCCATAACACTAATTCTATAATCTCTTGTCTACAGTGTAGGGGACAAAATTACCTTAAGTCACCATTTGGGATTTGATGGAAATTCATGACTCCGGTTTGATTAAAATCAGCTCAGGAAATAGACAGTATCTATGATTAAGATTACATTACTTCCTCCAAATGTTAAAAGCATCACTTGGACACTTCATGGAGAAATTTGGAGTAGGCTATTGATGACTTGTCTTCCTCATGCTTAATAAATGTATTAGTTATTTTTTAAACTAGTGTCAGTGTACTCTCAGTGCCAGTCTCAAAACTGGATATAATGGGGAGGGTTGTGTCAGGAAGGGCATCTGTGGCAAATCTATTCGATCCGCTGTAGCCGCCCCCAAATGAAAGCAGCCAAAACAACAACAACAACAACAACAACAACAGTCTGACTGAATTGTGACTGCTGTTTATAGTATAGAACATGGAACACTTATTCATGTCTATGTGTTTATCTCTGTGAATGTGTTTATGTATGTGGGAATGCATGACTCTTGCACTAGTTTCTAAGCAGTTTCATCATTTTTGACACTTACAACTACAGTTTGACATGACAATGGATATTTTAAAGATTTTCACCTTTCTTAAAGCGCATGGTTTTAACCAATGTTACGAATTCACTTTGTAGTGAAATAGACTATGTACATTTATTCTTTATAACATAAATATTTTAAGCCGGGCTCGTAATTAAATTATTTTTTTTTAATTCAACTGATTAGTTTTAGATTAAAATCGCCGGTAAACCCATTACCAGTGAATGTGAACTCTATTTACAAGACAATTTATATATCCTATATATTTGCATTATGTGGTCAAAAGGAGGCACCTGTTTACCCTGAACTGATTAAATGCATTGCGTTATTTCGTACCTTCCTCCGTTTGCGCAGAAGCTCCTTGCAGATAAAGGAAGAGAAGCGCGAGCACCTGCAGTCGCATCTCTCGTCCTGTGAAGGAGCGGAGCGCGAGAGCGCGCGCGCACCCTCTCACTCGCTCGCTCACTCACTCACCACCACGAGCCGTTCTTCAGTCCAGGTGCTTCACGCGCTGTTTTTCTTTTAAGGAAATTCCCAAAGCTCCAAAATCCAGAAGTTCAAAATCCACAAGTTTTTCCCCTCGGTTTGTTTTTCCCCCCCTCTTATCAACAAACAAGTAAACTGATTTAATCGTAGTCCGCTCCACGCGCGCGCAGGCTACCTTTCGATTTTGAGTTCTCGGTCCCGCGTGGAGACCAGGCGCGCGAGCTGGACACGACTAGACAAGCGTGACACGAATAATTTTTATCCGAGGCATCAGAGCCAGCCGGTGAGAGGCTACGAAGGGTTTGTGACAGCGACAGTCCGGGGAATTTGGGAGCGGAGACTCGGTGTGACGCTCAGTAACCACGCCCTCTCGAAATGTCAACCGCAGGAAAGCGCGAGCGCTCCTGTTCCCATTGCGCACGCCACCGAGAAATGATTAGCTGTACAGGTGCTGCATTCAGAGCTACACTCTAGGGACAAATCTATCTATCTATCTATCTATCTATCTATCTATCTATCTATCGATTTCTTTTGTATGTACACTATATGGACAAAAGTATTAACCAAACCTGTTAATTATTGTATTAATCAGGCTTCTTATCCCAACTGTGGCCTAACATCTCCAGGGTGCAGGGTTCGAGTAGCGCTAGCTGGTCTGTGTACATGGAGTTTGCATGTTCTCGCCATGCTTGGTGGGTTCCCCCAGGTACTCTGGTTTCCTTCCACAGTACAACAACATGCAGATAAGGCTAACTGGTGTTTCCAAATTGCCCGTAGTTTGTGTGAGAGAGTGTGTGAGTATTTGTTCATTCGTGCCCTGCATGGATTGGTACCCATGGTGTGTCTCACTTTCTGCCTCCCAGTCCCTTGGTATAACCTGATACTATATATTCCTCTCTTATGTGAATGATATAGGAAAGAAGTAGGATGCACACTGTTGGCCCATATGGTTAAAGTGTACATCAGTAGCAAGGACTACCTGGCATGGGCAAGAGTTTTTGTTTGCCTTCATGTGGTCAAATATAAATCTAGGAAAGCAAAGGTTCAATAACATGAATGTTCATTAACATGAAATGCACATAGTGCTTGTATGGTGCTGCATGAAATGCTACAGCTTCCTTAGTATCTGATGCACCCATCATGCCTAGTGCCTACCTTACAAGCCTGTGGGGGCAATGTTATAATGTAGGGTTGGTCAGGTCTAAGTTCAAGAATGTTATGTGCCCAAAAAATATTTCAGCTGACTACCTGAATATATCATATTTCAAGATGATGATGCCAGGATTCATCAGGTGCGAATTGGCATATCTGTGATTTCGCCAGGATTTGGTGGGGACGTATTTAATTTTTTCAAGGTTTTTGTTACCTTGCCTTATTATCAGTCATCTGCAAAGAATGGAGGCTGCAGATGTTGGAGTGCTTTGAAAGAAATTTGGATGCTGGGTCATATCGCTAAACATCATACAACAATACAATGTGCAGAAAGGGAAAGCTGAAAACCATCAGAAGAGCGAAAGCAAAAATAATGATTAGATGGAGGTGGATGACATGCATAACAGCATGTGGTGAGGAATATTCTTCTATTACACAAAGCGGTGACGATATATCTGAGAGATAAGTTGATAAATTCAAAGTAAAATCAAAGGCTTCGCTTATCTCGTGTGAATGCTTCAAATTCAGATGTGGGGGAAGTGGTAATTTCTAAATCACACAAGGTCCCCAGATGCGAATAGGGCTTTTGGCATGTGATGGAAAAGACTTTACTCATCGTCAATACAAGATCTTGGAGAGAAATGAATGTGACTCAAAATAACTCTGCTGCTCGGAAATAATGGTTGTGACATTGCATAAGCTAATCATAAAAATGCCCATGTTGTAATCAAAGCAAAGGTTGGTACCACAGATTATTAGTCTGTGCGATTTAGCCTTTTTTATTTGGGCAGTGTAGCAAAAGTACAGCCAGGTGCTATACTAAAAGCTATAAAAAAAAATAATTTATAAACTACTTTTTTTCGACAGAAAATAAGTTGAGGAAAACAGAGCAAAATGACATTTGACATCTTTTTCATTCCTTTATGGTATATTGAATACCTGTTGCAATATATATATATATACATACATACATTCCTCTCTTATGTGAATGAGTTACTGTAGATCATAAACAGCAATAATGGAAAACAGGCTTAAATTAAAGATATGGGTGTCAGTATTATTTTACATCCCAGGTTGCATAGATTACAAACAAACACATTCATTACCATATGAGTTTTTAATAAACATGGATTTAGTGGTTGATAGTCTGGTTTCATCAGTAGAATGCTTCTCAGTAGCTGTAGTGATCTTGTTTCTCTCCAAACAGCTCCATGTAAGCTGAGCTGCTTATGTTCTCCATTAATTAGAACGAACCTGTTGTATACAGTAGTAGTACATACCTCGTGATTTCTTTGAGTTCCTTAATTGGAAAACATTAAAATGTATATGTGAAAAAGGTGTAGGCTTTTTTTTATCATGCTGCAACACAATTTGTTGAAAATAAAGTAATATATTACTGAAAAGTGAACATTATTTAAAAATAGGACCAGCTTCTATAATATTACTGAAATATACTCAAGCTCTGAGCATCACCCATTAATACAGTGGAATCCTGTGTTGTGGAAGACTGGGGTTCAATTTCTAGACATGGAACCCCAACTCACTTTCAGCACCGGTCCCAAGCCCAGAAAAAAAACGTTCAACTTGTGCCAAATCAAACAGGCGTATTGGGATCTGGATCTGCTCCAGGGACCCCTTACATGAGCAGCTGAAAGAAGAAAAACATCTTACACTAAGCTAGTAGCATCATAATTGTATTTAGCTGCTCCTAACATTGATTTCAGACCAGGACAAACCTAAGCACATCTTTGAGACTGCTTCAGGGCTTCTGAGGGCGTAGTAATAGGATTCCTACATAATAGGAAACATGCCCACTTTGGGTTTAACTGGTAAGGGATACATTGCACGCACAGTAAACATATTAGGGTGCATCAAATTGGGGCTAAACTGCTTCCCAAATATTTATTCTGTTAGTGAAGGGCTTACTGAAGAAACTTGTTTACTTCCTGCTCTCATTACATTCGTACTTCCAAGTCACGGACTATTAAGAGACATTGTTTGCATTTTATGTTTGTGCCCCTAGTATTTTCCTTCAGTTTGACCCTTTGATATTTGTTGTTTGAGGACTTTTTTCAGCTATACCTGTCTGTCATGTAGTCGTCATAGCCGATTGTACAGTATTTGTGTTCATATGTTGTTGCATACATCTTTGGACTTTGGATCTTATAGCTTTTCTGATTCAGACTCATTACAAATTTTGGACTTTAATTCACTGCTACACTAATGCTAAGACTACAACTGGCTTTACAGATATTGGCTTTGTAAAAGGGGGTCACAAATCAGTAAATATTAACTTCCTGCCTAAGTGGAAAGAAAAACATTTCATCCTGGATGGAAACCACTCTCAACCCTGACATGTACCCTTGCTTATGTAAATTCATTAATTATATAGGAAAGCCTGAAGCCTACCTCAGGAAACTTCGGGCACAAGGCAGGGCACACTTTGGACAGGTTGCCAATCCATCACAGGGCACATGTGCACACACTACAGGCAATTTGGGAACATATGCATGTCTTTGGACTTTGGGAAAAAAACCAGAGTACTGGAGGAAATCCAGCAACCACTGGAAGAACATGCAAACTTCGCACAATCAAACCCGAGGCGAGAAACTGAACCGTCAACCCTCCAGGTGCAAGTCTAACCACTATGCCACCATGTTGCCTCCCACTTGTGTATTGGTTATTATTCAGTAAACATTGTTGTATACATTTCATGTTTATTGAATCTGGCATCAAACTATTGGACACGAAGCTACATCTAGATTGGTTCAGTTTTACATTAAAACAAGTGCTATGGAAACATAAAATATATATCATGGTGCCCATGATAGAAAGGCATCAGAATACTCAGTGCATCACAGCCTGCCATGTTTACGGCTTAGCAGGGAAGATGTTCATCTGGCTTCCATTTTCCCCAGATTTCAGTCCGATCGAGCATCCATGGAATGTGCTGGACAAATGGATCTGCTGCCAACATCCTGGCACCAGATACTACTGTACATCTTCAGAAGTCTTGTGGAGTCCATGCCTCGAGGGGCCACAGCTGTTGTGGTGGCACAAGGAACCTGAAACCTAGGTGGTTTTAACGTTAATGGTTATAATATTATGGCTGGTTGGTGTGTATACACATATTATATATATAAATATATAAAAACACCCCCTAGGTGTGCGAAAGCTTTGATGCTGCTTTCCTCTAACTTTGCGTTAATAATTACAAATGTCCAGTGACCATGAGGAACAAAGGGTCATTAGAACCACTGCAACTCTATGTGTGCACTGAAGAAATGGCAATGCATGAAGTTAATCAGGGTCATAAAACTCCTCTTGACGTTGACAGAGCTAAAAAATAAATCATTAGCTTTAGTGTTCACAACATAATGACACTATAGAAAATGTGCATGTAATTGACTGAAATGCTTTTAGTGTTTAGATTAAATTGACTAGAAATGCTATAGGAATAGTTACGGTTGGAACCGGTTGTAGTGGTTAACAGAAGCGTCCCAGAGATGGAAACGGTTGTCTTCAGCCCGCCCTTATAGAGAGTACAGTGAATGCCTGCCTGCTGCAGAGCTTCTGCATGGCTTTCTTGTTCGCTGTGAAGAGCATCATTGTGTTGCAGCCATGTCCAACTGCTAAATCCCTCCATTGATGGATGCATATAGACCCGTCAGTCACAATGAAGACATTGTCAAGAACTGAGCTGACTCCTGAACCCAGGATAGAATATGGCTGAAACCAACAAACTGGCCACTGTATATTTCTGAAAATGCAACGCAGTCTTGCTCACATCTGAAATCACAGGCTCTGCTGCATCAAGCGATTCACAATTAGTCATAATTGTGTTATGTTCTATTTCCACAAAATTGGGTTGCACGCTTTGACACCTTACACACAGTCAGAGAAAGGGATAGATTCTCAAAAGCCCCTTTGTTTCAGACAATCACTGAGGATGTTTCTTTTGCTTTTTCCTCATTTTATTTAGCCGTTCATTTTCTGATTTTCTGACAGCAGGGAGTAAGAAGAGCCGCCTTCTTGCATCCATCCAACATTTTTTAGATTTGCAGTGGAAAGGACCTTGAGTGTAGCTTCATTTTTCCATGCAAAGAAGCATGTATGTGTTTATGATTTACTAAATTGCAGCAGGCAAAACAAGAACACATACAGTAAGAAAAGCTGTTGTTCATTTTGCCTGCATGCTTAGCATGTGGTCATTTTGCATCTTTAGTCACATCTAATAACTCTTGCCATGTCCAATTTGTATTAATTCTAAGTGATTACTTGCTCACTAAACATAGTTTTAATAACAAAAAAAGGTTGTAGGTCTTAGTCTCTTATAGTCTGAGGGAGAAAAACACTGAACCATTTTTAACTCTAGGCTTGGATTGTAGTATTCAGCATTCAGTTGTATTCACTTTCAACAACAAAAAAAATCTGTGAATAAAGGCCACTTTTTTGAGAATTTGGAGCCCTCTGCTGGCAGAACTGTGTGTTACAATTGATTAACCAACTTACCACACAGAATGAGAACCTCATTTTGGAGTAGAACACCATTGTTTAATCTGATTAGTTACAAAACAGAGAAAAATCAACAGTTGCATTAGTTGTCATTTTACAGTAGCTAAATCACCTGCAATAAAGGTTTAATCATAGTATAGATCACAAACCTTTAATTGTTGGTGCTCAGTTTGATGAATCTGGGGTTTCCTGTTATGGTTAACCATAAAAATGAACAATTTGGTTTCCCATATAAATAAGATCGAATTGCAATGAAAACGTCTTAAAACTTTCAGGGAAGTAAACAAATTACAAATGTAGAAACCTCTGAAACTTAAGCAGGGGAACTTCACCAACAGAGCTGAGAACCAAAGTGACCGACCATAAGGCAGCCACAGCTTCTGCAACACCAATCAGAACATTTTACTTTCTTTCTTCAATTTTTTTTTTTTTTTTTACAAGCCCAGTTCAAAATACAAAAATAATGCTTTCTTTTAGATTACATTTTGGTAATACTTCAGAATAAAAAGGGCATGAGACAAAATGTTAGTGACTTGACAGCACATAAACTCACTACTGGTAATTACAGTATGTTGGTTGTCCCACAGAAAACAAAGAACCGACACAGATTTACAGGAACTGTCGAAAAATCTCCAGAATCTTGTGCAACATTCATGTTCACTTAACATCCACAAGGTCAACAGTTAGTAACAAAACATATTTCTGTCCTAGTCCTAAGGTTTCTTTTTTGTCTCATCCTGCAGTCCTTATAACCGCCATTTGAAAAATACAGGCAATTTTCTTCATTTTCAACCAAAAGCCTACTGTACTTTACACTGTGTTCCAAAGTAATAAGCCCCCAATGGTAAAAACATTTTTTAAACAACATGATTGATTTGCAAGGTCTGTCTACAAAGGATGCAAACGTAAAATCAAAACCCAGGGAAAGTGGACTAAGCAAGCACAAGCTAAAAAGCTCCCACTTGATGTCAGTTTTGTCCTTATGTATGTGTCCGTATAATGCAATTTTATTCACTGGGTTGTGCATGAGATATAGGTAAATTTATATACATATGTAAACAGTTATTTTTTTAAGGCTGGCCTTAAATTCTCAAGGAGGAATGCACTTAAATGCTACTCAGAAAGGAAACACGTTGTCAAGTACAAATCGTCTGTTCTTAAATTCACTTGGTAGTTTCAAACAAAGTATATCACTTATTAAACAACTTTAAAATTAAATGGAATTTAGTCTGATGAGGAACATACATTATCTGCTTATAGTTTTTTCCTAATAATGGTTATGTTTGTAAAACAATGCGCAGACTTAAAGTTAAATGTGCTCAGAGAGATGCAGGAAATTGTGCAAAACACACCATCACAAGACTGGGCTTCTTTCAGATGAAGCATCCTAAAACCTCCTGTCCTGCAGAACTTTCCTGAAGAGAAGAGTCTGCGTAAAAGAAATAGGAAATACTGCCATCAGTGCTGTTTTAAATTTCTATTGAATTGGACGATTTAGAAAGTTTCTCCAGTATCCAATTCGGATTATTCATGTTATTACCAAAACAATCAAAATTTTATTAATACAAATATTGATCTGTGTGAAATAAAGGAAACTTGAACATGCCGTGCATCACATTGTAAAATGGTATTAAAATTGGTCACATGACTGAGGCCATGGTTCCGAGGTACCTTTCTTCATGCTCTGTGCTGAACATGCAATTGCTCTTGCTGTTTAATGCGCTTTGTGCTTTACTTTGTGCTTTTCTTAAAATGGCAACTTCCTGTTTAGTATCTGTCTCGAAAAATATCTCGTTATACAGGCACACATTACACTGGTGCAGAATTGGATGAATTCCAATATTGATTACTAATTGCACTTTTAAAATTTTGCAAATAGTCATTATATTAGAACTGTTGTTAAATTAAAATAAAAAGAGATAATGTCAAAAAGTTTATTTAAAATCTTTATATATGTGCACACCAAGAAGAATCAGACTTCCTGTTTGGCTTTCACATTCTCAAAGTGGGAATCTTCACTCTCCTCCCCCCCCCCATCCTTTCGTACTGTTGTCCTATTGGAGAAGAATCAGGCATTTGTGGAGGAGCAAGCGGTTGTGGTTTGTGGGGCTGGAATGGCTGTAGGAGGAGTAGTGTCGGGTGTGAGAGAGGTGGGTACACTGGAGACTGGCATGCTGGGCTCGCCATACTGAAGCGGTTGAAAAGTCTGAACATGGAGGATCTGCTGTGATGTAGGAGAGATGGAGGGCTGAGTGCAGGCAGGAATGGGGTTGCCTCCTCCCGTGCTGCTGGCTGATACAGGAGCACTCGTGGGATTTAGGGAAGTGGTCGGGAACCAGGCTGCAGGTGAAGACTGAAGACAGACATACAGTACAGAAAATATCAATACATGCTTTAAACACAAGACCCAAATGTTGGGGGATTGCTGAAATGTGCTGCAAATTATTAAAACCTGGAAGGATAGCACTGAACCGTGAAGAAATGTACTTAAGTAAAAATGATTTAGGGCTGTGATCAGATATCACTTAAACACTTGGTGATGTAGCATCATAAAAATAAACAGGAGAAATCACAGCCATGTTTACTGTGTCAAAGTAAAAATAAAAATTGCGACAAAACAGCTTTGTGGCCATAAGAAAACCACTTTATTGAGTAAAAAGGATTAAATTTGCTACGGAGGATAAAGAATTAATTTTTTGGGGGGATTTTTTCCTGATTTTCTCCCTAATTTAGTCGTGGCCAATTCCTCCCCGTCACTAGGGGGCTCCCACATTAAGGCTACTA
>JAOVVA010000019.1:20382628-20395621 GCA_028565275.1 Leiocassis micropogon
ATATATATTATATATATATATATATATATATAAATAATTAACATTTTAATTATCATGTTAAATGATGTTTAGCTACACAGTAGACTACTGTCTTCCAACTTCAATGAAAGACATGTTGAGCCACATTAGTTTAACTTACTGGGCCACCTGATGATTTTTTATGGAAACATTTTGCTTTGACAGCTTTCACAGTTTTGATCAGCAATTGTGCTTTAACACAGGGCAATAGTAGGACCTGTGAGATGGGTAGCTTAACTGTGCAGGCAAGTGAGGGGCAGGATGAGGTGGGCTGAACTTGGCATTACACTACTAGATGAACTAGACTAGATGCTCGCAGTTTGTGGTGAGCTCCATCTGACTCTTTTCCCACCTCCTACATTACCTTCTTTTCCTACTTTCCACTGCTCTTACTCCTGAGTAACTCATGCAAACAACTTAAAAGAAGCTACAACATAAACTCAAAATGCATCAACTTAAAAACAAACAATTCAAATTTTCTTTTTTTGTAAGTGATTTAGTTATGACCTACAGATCACGGCAGACAGATGTCGTGGCATCAGGTGCTAACCGTCTATAGTCTGGGGAACCATTGCCCTGTATATATTTAAATCCTACTCCTAACACATGATCCAGCTCAGAAAGAACTTGACATTTAGCTGAAAAGCCATATTAGGTGAGTTGACAGCAGGGCAAGTGTGAAAATGTATAAGACAGTGGTTCCACAGTTTGAAATTCTTTCAGATCATTTTTACTACGTAGTGATAATTAAAATAATTTAGTTGTATCAGTGTGAACAGGAACAGGGACAATAACATCACAAACTAGACAGTGATTAGATGTTAATAATTACCCGTTACTTCACAAGGTATTCCCTATCTAGCATGGTTCAAACGCTACATTATCTACACATACATTTAATGTTGTAGCCCACCCACACCCCTCACTCGTTCTCGATTGCACTCTGCACAAACGCTACCTTGCTGGACTCTGGGCTTCTTGAACAAGCTGGTGGAGTGGCGCAGTTTGCACGCCCAGCTTTTGAATTTGCGAGTCCAGGATTTCTTGCTAACAGGATTTCTGATACTAGGACAAGTCAGGTTTAGGCCAAAATATCCACCTCCTGCATTGTGCTGCTGCTGCTGTTGTTGTCCGGCTGCTGGTGCAAGGGACGGCTGGGAGAAGGTAGGCTGGAGGACATCTACGGTGGCACTGTCAGAGGGGGAGGAAACAGCCTGGGTATATAGGGTGGGGTTGGGTGGAAGAGGGAGACATTGTGGTGTGAAAAATACAAAAATATAAATCAAAAGTAATACAAAAAATATGACACTGTAGACTCATATTATGCTTTTTTTTAAAACCTAAATTTGGTCAAACTAAAAGTCAACATTTTTAAAGACTTGACAAATTAAGACAAAAATTTTAATCACCCCATTAACCAAAACTTTATGATTCTCATTAAATAACTCCTATAAAACCCCTTTAATTGTACTTATATTATTGGAGAAAATCCTCCATTTACTTCAAAGGAAATGCATGGGGTTCGAATTTGTGCTAGCCATTAGAAGACCTCAAAGAAATGTTTATTTAGCTTTTGCACCCCATTAGCATCATCCACTCATATAGAGTCATTGGTATAAATCAAAATTGCAGAGCAATAGTGATACGTGTACACTAATCTAAATTATGAATAAAGAAAACAACAATTTGAGAATATGAGACTCAGTTGGCAGGAACCAGGCCTTGCTGTTTTTTTCTAACCTACACCAACTTACAATGACTGTAGATTCACTGGGTGGAGATAAAGGTCCAGGCACAGTCTCCTGAGGATGGGAAAGGAGGGAGCATGGTGGGGAAGTGGAGGAGAAGGATGAGGCAGGTTGGTGCTCCACAGCAGTAGAGGGAGTTGTAATCTGGGCAGTGAAACCATCTCCTGTTTTCTCTCTTTCTCTGTCTGATGAGGTGGAGGAAGAACGAGAAGTGGTGGAGGAAGTGGTGCAGGAGGAAGAATGTGGAGAAGTGTCTGAAGAGCAGGTAGGAGGAAGAGGGAAGGTGGCAGGTGGAAATGTGTGAGGCTCTGATGACTCCTCTGCCCTGGTTGATGTGGCAGCTATAGCTGAGGAGGAGGCCATGTCAGTCGTGTGAGTGGAAATGGAGGCCCCACTGCTACCATGCTCCTGATAGAGCAGATTCCTCAGCTTCTCATCCAGTGTTTTTATTCGATTGTCAACAAACTCAATTTTTGGGGGGCCCTCACTGTCTGATTCAGCTACTGAAGAAGGCTGAGCAGGGGAAGGGGAGAGGACGTGAGCCAGAGCTGGCAAAGCTGTCTCTGAGAGCGAGAGAGGTGGGAGAGAGGAATCAGACAATGGTTGTACAGGAGCAGACTGGCTGAAAGTGTCATCTGTGCCAGTGACCTGTCCGGTTGGGAGCTCTGATTCTAACTGGTGAATAGAAAGTTGGTTCTGCGCAAGCAGGGAGGCAGGTTGAGGAACCTGCTCTAGCTTAGGCTGTGCATCCTCAGGAAGGACCTGATTTGAGATCAAAGACTGAGCCTGTGCTCTATGCAGAAAGGGGTCTTGTGTTTCTATTTTTTGCTGCGATTGTATGGTCACAGCTTCAGAATGCAGCACTGGTTCCTGCTGCACATACTGCTGCACTGGGACTTCCTGCTGCTCCACTGTACCGCACAGCTGTCTCTGTTCCAGACTGGCAATTGACTGTACATGGACCTTCTGCTGGCTTAATGGTTGCAGTGGAAGTTCAGACTGTCCCTGTTGGTATGGCATTTGCTGTACAATTGATTGTTGCACTAGATGGAAATGAGATGCTGGATGCTCAGCTTGACAAGCCTGTGTGTTTTGTTCTGCACCTGAAGCTAGTGTGTCACAGGTTGAGAACTGAGACACCGTTGCTATCGGCTTGGTCTGTAGCAGCTGTTGTTGCTGTATCAGAAGCTGCTGCTGAATCTGATCATTGTTGTCTTTTGGAAGCTTTATCGAATAGGCTTCTGGTGGTTGGGATGGTAGGACTTGCTGGGGTCTCTCAGGTTCCAATGTTGTTGAAACTTGGGGTAACTGCTGCAGTTGCTGCACTTGTTCTCCATGATTTAAAATAGAAGATGACAGGGGGTTTGGAGTAAAACTGTCAGAGAGTGGTATTTGATCTCCAGGAATGCTCTGCACTTCAGCAGCAGTATCTTGAAAACCTAAGCCACTACTGGATTCTGTGCACATAACTTTACTAGGTGCAAAGGTATGGCCATGATCAGCCACAGGAAAGGCTGCATCCTGAACAGAAGATGCTTGGTTGTTTGTGGATCCCTTCACCAAAGCTTCCTGGGTGATAGCTGCTATGTCTTGAGTGACTGCATCTCCTGTGGACATGTGAAGTATTGATGTAGTAGAGCAGGAGTCCAACGTAGCTGTACCAGGGATAGAGACAGCAGGTACTGAGGCTTGGACAGAGATAGTGGAGGAAGGATCAGAGGACATTGGAAGTGGGGAACATGGAGAAAAATGTACTTCAGACAGGGAGACTGACATCTGTGAATCCTCATGGTTGGATGCTATAGTAAATGAGGAGAAAAGGTCATAAACGGTATTAAGGCATAACGGTATTAAGCTAATATAGGCAACAAAAGTATAACTTCAGGAAAACAAAGTTTACACTGTATAACAACTAGCCATATTTTTGTCACAGGCACAACTTTACATTGCAAAGCAGGATCTTTGGTTGTGATCTGGGATTGATGGTTTTAAAAAGTAGAGTACAATGTGTCACACTCCCGGTCATGAAATTTACTGCTGCTGTGACCAAAGAGAGCTGATGAGAGTATCAGTTTTGGCAGTATCAGAAAATAATGCTGAAAATCTCAATGTGAGACTAAATATGATTGCTCAAGACTCAGATGACAGCTAATTACATCAGTACAGTACAGTTACGCCATGACTGGACACCAAGGTGCACGGCATGATAAGAAACAGAAGATAAATTACAGCTTCTACATGCGTCATGACAACAAGAAACTATTTTTAAACATTCCAGTTGAAGATTCAGAAACGTGTCACTGCGCACCCAGTATGGCAGAATCTAGTAACTTGTTACAGTGTGTCTCACTCAGGCAGCGTGACAAACAATAATAATAAAAGACCACTGGAATAACAGAGTGTAAAACCTGCATAATGACCCACAGCCAATTCAAATAAATATTGCTTTTACTGAATACCTTGCTCAATCTGGTACTGGCTCTCTCCTGCTGGTGGAGGAGAGGAGGCTTCACGGTTGGACTGGGAGTCACGATGGCGAATGGTCTGATTGATGAAAAATCGCCAACGACCCACTGGAGAAGACTGAGGGGCAGAGTCTACTGGTGGACAATTTAGCAAATGAGAGCAGCAAAAAGGGTTAATTGAAAAGGGGTGAAAGAATAATTAAAGTAATGTAGAATAGAAGGTAGAATGTTCCTTATATAAAGGAAAGCTACTCAACACACACACACCTGTTGAACTTGATGGTGTGCTTACATGCAGCTGCTCTGTGGATCCAGTCTGTGTGTGTGCGTGTGTGTGTGAAAGAGAGAAAGAGAGTGTTGCAGTTGACCTGGAACTTCTAACCCAACCTAATTAAATGTCAATATATTAATGAATGATCAAGAAACTAAGTACAGTAAGCCTTTCTACACATGGTCCTTCGCAATTGAACTAATTAGAAAACAGTTCATAACTACTGATGTAAAATAATAAATTGAAGGAAAAAAATAATTGTGCACCATAATAGTCTAGGATGTACAGTAAAGATTACATATATAATAAACAGAAACCAGACCTTTGACTGAGTGCTAAAGATCTCCTGGGCTTTCTTCACTATAGCCCTCAAGTCTTCTACAAATTTTTCTTTCTCTGATTCGAGGACAAAGTCCTCTTCCACCTATTAAAAAAAAATTACAACAAAAATTTTATTAGTAAAAAAGTTCCCTCTTTTCTTCATCAATCTAGTCACCTGCCATTCGCTTTTATTTTACTCACCCCATCATGTAACAGCTACTCAACAGTGACAAACATGTGCTTCTTCAAACAGTAACAACATCAAAGAGCAACACACTCAAAGGAAAGCGCTGCCATCCATTCTACCTAGTAAAACAATCCCAACTTGTACAGTTCAAATCCCAACTTGTATAGTTGAAATGCCACATCCAGTGCTGTTAAAAAGTATTTGCCCCTTACTGATTTGTATTTTTTTTCCATATTGTCACACTTAAATGACTCAGATTGAGATTGAGGCCAGACATTCTCCTTCAGGATTTTCTGGTAGAGCGCAGAATTCATGGTTCTATCGATTATGGCAAGTCGTTCAGATCCTGAAGCTGCAAAGTAGCCCCAGACCATCACACTAACACCACCATGTTTGACTGCTGGTATGATGTTCTTTTTATGAAATGCTGTGTTAGGGGTGCAATTACATTTTACATAGGGTCATTTTTACATAATTTCAAAGCTGCATTTTATATTTACCCTGGTTAACTTTGTGTAGCATTTAAATTTGTTTTCAGATCTCCATCATTTAAGTGTGACCAAAAGGAAAAAAATAAATAAACGATCAGTAAGGGGGCAAATAATTTTTCTTAGAATTGTCCATTCATGGCCGACACCCAAAAATGCTAAATTGCCTGGGTAGGAAGGACGCCATGCAGATTTTCTCTGGTGCCTCTTGGAAGCAGCAGTAAGTTTGTTTTTCTTTTACCAGCAATGAGACTCAAAACGTATTTTACATTTTATGATTACAGTTAAATTCATAACAGTATGAAATTCTTACCATGTAATCTGCTATATCTTCAGGTGCATCTTCCTCAATATCAAACTTGAATGTGACCATCTTGTTACTGTGGGTTTCGAGCTGGCACTCCACCATGTTGTCGCCAGTGTTTGACACCTAAAAAGTACATTCCTTTTTTATTTTTGACTTAAATGTGCTGTGGCTATTCAGTGACTCCTTATTACATATTATGTAAAAAAAACATGGAAAAAATATGTATGGGGTCATTTTTACCTGTAGCATGCTTAGCTGAAAGTGAGTGGTTCTCTCAGGACGTTGGTATGAAGACCTCCGCTGAGTCTTTATTTTCTCCAGCTTACCATTAACCAAGGGTATTGGAGATTCCTCTCTACTGGACAGAGCCGAATTGGGAGCAAAATGTATCAAACAAGTCAAAATTCCATGATATTTCAGATATTCAGAGAAGACTTCCTTATTCATAAGGTTAAAAAGAAGGAGGGTAAGAGTCTGAAATATACCTTACTAAAGAATGTCTGTTGGCAGATTGGTTTGGGCTCTCCTAATTATTTAATGGAAGAGACAAACAAACATATATACAGGAAAAAACAAAACAACAAAACAAAAAAAAAATACAAATAGCAACAAAAAAAGACAATTAGATAAAATTTCAACTTAAAATTAGTTTTTAAAAAAAGCAAAAACAAAAGTTTATATACACAAATATCTGAAAAATAACCAGATTGATTATGCAATAACATGCTTAATTTTGTAGATGTTTAGTGCTTCTATTTTAAATAAAATCATAGGGTAGCAAACGTTAATTAAGGACTATTATTATTATTATTATTATTATTATTATTATTATTATTAATATTATTATTATTATTAATATTATTATTATTATTAATGCCATTATAAATCTACGCTAGTACAGGACGTTGTGAAGCACAGATAGAAAATGATACCTTAACAAGGGTGTATGTTAATACCTGTGCAAGGTCTGGTAATGCAGGGTCACAGTCTGCCAGCAAGTTTTGGGGAAGGGCAGTGGCATTAGGAGCAGGTAGCTGTGAAGCACTGATAGGAGGAAGGGAAGTTGGAACTATATCGGTTAGCCCAGAGTGGCTTAGTTGTGCCTCATCTGACACTGGGATCGCTGACGTAGTGGGGGCAAGCTGGGAGCCTGATAAGTTGGTAGTGTTGAGGGAGGCATGAGATGGACTGGATGGTATTTGGGGGGGTGGCAGGGGAACTTGGGGGTACAGTGGCTGCACGGACGTACCTACAGTATCAGTGTATGTGTCTGCGTTTGAGTAATCCTGTGATTGACCACGTGTCCGCATGTGGGTATGTGTCTGTGTCTGAGTGCAAGTCTGGCTGTGCATATGAGCAAGCAATATGGATTGAGGCTGGTGTTGTGGGGAAGGTGGTAGGCCTGGTACATTACTGTAAAGTGGAGTAGTCTGAACTTGTGCCTGACAGGGTTGCCTTGGTAAATCGTGTAATGGGACCACAGCTTGCAAAGCAGATGACAGAGGAGATGACTGGTGTTTGAGATCAAGTGCCAAAGCAGTTTGGTGGGCTTGTGGAGGCTGCTGAATAGATGACAAACTCTGGGCTTGAACCTGCAGTTGTACTGGCTGTTGCTGTACTTGTTGCATTTGCTGTGTTTGCTGTTCGTAATGTTGAGGAATTTGAGGTTGCATAAGTGGCATGGGCTGCATGACTGTCTGAATGGTGGTGATGCCACCTGGCTGTTGCTGTCCCTGTAGGGTAGACTGTGTCTGTGCTTGGATTTGATTTTGAGCCTGGCCTGTCTGCTGTAAGAATTGCTGAGTGATTGTAGCAGCACCCATGGTCGCTGAGGATACAGCAGTGGTACTTGCCACTGTTACTGGAGACAGCACCATTTGCTGATACTGCTGTTGCTGTTTTGTACATTGTGTAAAGTCAACCTGCACTGGCTGCATGGTGTGCTGACCGAGTTGTGCAGTTTGAAGATACTGCATTGAGAGCAAGGTAGAAGGTGCCTGAACTTGAGACTGAATTTGGTTGGTTATTTGAGTTGGTGGTGGCATTTGTGGAACCTGACAAAGGACAGGAGTTATGGTTTGATGTGGCATGAGATGAGCTGGAAGATTCTGCCCCTGTATAATCATTTGAGCCTGTGCCTCATTTGAGACATATGTCTGGGTCTGTACTTGTGGCTGTGTAGAATCTTGCCTCTGCATTGGACAAGGGATTGCTTGAGGACTTTTCACCTGGATGGGATTAGGCTGTGCTAGTGATTGTGGTTCTGATTGACTTTGGGTCTGTAAAGGAATTTGACCTTGGATTTGTGTAAGGTCACCTTGTTTCTGTTGAAATAGCCCTTGATTTTGAGGTGCTGACAGAGGCAGTGCATGTTGGTCAATCTGTACCAGGGTTTGTAATTGGCTTGAAATTTGGGAGGGAGCCATTTGTGGTGCTGGCTGAGAAACTATTGTTACTTGTGACTCCACAACAGAAACCCCATCCTGCTGGCCACAAGGAACATTTTGCTGCTGAGAAAATTCTTGTTGGTGTTGCTCTACTTTGTGCTGGGTAATACATTGGTGAGACTGAAGCGGCTGTTGTAATAACAAGGCTTGCTGCTGCTGCTCATGCTGAAGTAGAATCTGATGCTGCTGCTGCTGAACAGCTTCAAGGCCTACAGACTGTTGTTGTTGATCGTGTTGCTGCCCAGTGTCTACTTGTTGGTTCAGATGTTGTTTATGCTGTAAAAATGAAGCTTGCTGTTGAAGATGCTGCTGGTCCTGCTGTTGCTTGAGCAGATTTTGCTGTTGCTGCTGAACAATTTCAAGAGTAACAGCCTGCTGTTGTCCGCTGTGATGTTGCCCAGGGCCTACATGTTGGTTTGACTGCTGCTGTAAAAACAAAGCTTGATGATGAAGATGCTGCTGATCCTGCTGTTGCTTAAGTAGACCCTGCTGAACAGAGTCAAGTGTTAGAGCTTGCAGTTGTCCGCTATGATTTTGCCCAAGGGATCCTTGTTGGCTTGCCTGTTGTAAAAACAAAGCTTGATGTTGAAGCTGTTGATCCTGCTGTTGACTGAGCAGACCCTGCTGCTGCTTAAAAGACTCGAGAGAAAGAGTTTGCTGTTGTCCACTGTGATGTTGCCCAAGAGTTACTGATTGGTTCAACTGATTTTGTGATTGTAAACATACAGCTTGCTGTTTATGCTGCTGCAGATCCTGATGATGTTCGATTATAGAATACTGCTGCTGAACAGTCTCAAGAGTAACAGCTTGCTGGGCCAAAGTTTGCCCTTGTGGGAAAAAAGCTTGCTGTTGAAGCTTTTCCTTTTCCTCATGTAGATTGGCTTGTACTTGCTGTGGTTCTGTATTTTTCTTTTGGTGTTGTACAAGAAACTGCTGTTGGATCTGTTGTTGAACTAACATATTCTGCTGTTGGTCAACCTGAGGCTGAAAAGCTTGTTGCTCTGGCTGTTGCTGCATTTGGGGTTGTGTAATTTGCGATGGGGAAATATGCAACAGTACAGGCTGCTGCTGTTGCTGCTGTAGTAAACCTTCCATTTGGTGCTGTTTTTGCAAAAGAAGTTGATTCTGTTCCAACTGCTGTTGCAGAAGTTGCACTTGTTGCTGCTGTAAAAAAGCTTGCTTTTGCTGCTGTTCTAGCTGCTTTTGCAATAAGGTTTCTTGTTCTATCTGTCGTGGCTGTTGTTGAGTCTGTTGTTGTGGTATTAGTATATTTTGTTGTTCCAACTGTGGTTGATGTTGTTGTAATAAAGACTGACGTTCAAATTGTTGCTGGTGTAATAAGATTTGTTGTTGTAGCAACAGAGCTTCTTGTTGCTCCAAGTGCTGCTGCAATAGAGCCTGTCGCTGCTGCTGCTGCTCACCTGCCTGTTGTAAAATTGCCTGCTGTTGTTGTATTTGCTGAAGCAATTGTGGACCATGTTTCTCAATATGCGTTGTCACTGCAGAAATTTGCTGTTGGTTTTGAAGTTGTAGCTCTTGCTGCTCTATTTGCTGTTGTGAATAAATATTCTGCTGTTCCAATAGCTGTATACCATGAACTGCTTGTTGTTGCTCTGCAAGTGGTAACTGCTGAGGACTTGACTGCATCATGGCTGACTTTTGTAGTTCTGCCTGACTTGGCACATATAACTGAGGATGGTGTTGTTGCAATAGCATTTGTGGTTCCTTTGGCTGTTGGTCTATTGAGAGTTGCTGAAAGGATGCTTTCTGTTGAGCCTGCTGTTGAATTACAGGTTGCTGTGGTACATATACCTGTTGCTGTGAGTCTATCTGTTGAGGGTGCCCCAAGGTCTGTTGTAGAAGCTGTGGTATATATTGCTGCTGCAATACACTTGACTGCACCTGCTGCTCCTTTAAAACTAACTGTGGATTCTCTATCTGCTGGGGTGGTATTCCAGCTGAAATTGGAGGCTGTTGCAATAACATGCTTTGCTTTTGAATTTGCTCCATCTGTTGTAATGTACCTGCCTGTTGTTGTTGTTGTTGTTGTGACAGTGGTGGTGGTTTCTGCAGCAATGTAGTCTGGAGATCTAACACTACTTGTTGTTGTGACATTGGTGGTTGTTGCTGTTGTTGCAGCAATGCAGTCTGCAGGTCTAACACTACCTGTTGTTGTGGCTGAACTGCAATTTGTTGGTGCAAAATCTCAGTCTGTGGCAAAGGTGAAACATTATGCTGTCTTTGTTTAGTCTGTGGCATCAGGCTGCTCAAAGATGATCCTATGGGCTCTGCAGAAAGAATGCTAATGGAGGCCTGGGGTGAAACAGGGGTTATGTATGACTGTGTTTTTATAAGTGAAGCACGTGTCTCTCCTGGCTGGGGGAGTGCAGTTTGTGTTATGTCTGGGGGATATGGGGCCAGTGACTGCAGTGCAGGCAAGGTTGAATATGGCAGTCATTGGAGACAGCATGTGAAAGGAAAGAAGTAATGGAGGGAAAAGCAATAATAGGAATTAGTATGGATCATTAATTATTTAAGCATAAAAGGACAATGTAGACACTAGGTTCAGGGCATACTATCAAAATGTTTCTACATTTGTCTAACTGAATATGAGCTTTTGCAACACGGCTCTTGGGAGCCCCACAACCAATTTAGTTAGTGGAGATGCCAGATGCTCCACTTCTTTGACAAATAGACATATTTGGATCTCCTCTTGTCTGTAAGGAGATGCAACTCCTAAACTATGGGATACCTGATAAATCAAGTAAATAAAAAATCTGATTCCCATTATGCAATTTTAAAGCTGATCGATACACAGAGAGTGGTAGGTTCTGAGAAATTACTATAAATCCCACACAAACATGCCTTTACGCTATGGTTAAGCATGCAGTTATTTATAAAGTTTTTTAATAAGTCGATACGTACAGAGGTCCCAGTGGGAAAGCTGGTCTGAGTGTTAGCAAATGAGATTCCAGAGTCTCCCGCCAATGAATAGGGTTGACTCTGTGCACCTACAAATGATTCTCCACAGACTGCAGAGTGCTTCTCTATTTCTGTAAAATGAAACAAAATCAGATGCTCATAGTGATCATTGTGAAAATGAGAACCATAAACCAAAGAGACTATAAAGCAAAGATTTCCCTAAATTATGAGACTATGGTGTCATGTATGCTCTGATTATTATGCTTTATGGACTGAAAAAAAATCTTTAGTCAAATTTGCACAGTCAACATTTCCATAAGACAAGCCAGATCAAAAATCTCTAGTGAACTTTACCTATGGGGCCTTGTGTGTTGCTGATGGGAACCTTCTGTCGAGTGTGTTGCTCCAACTCTGTCAGATCTTCTCCCTCCCTATGCCCTCCAGTGGCCCCCACAGAGGTAGCAGTCGGAAGAGCAGGAGCCCCAGGACCAAGGGAGGAGGGAAATGATGTAAAACTGGTGGTGAAGCCAGCAGAAGCCAGGCTAGAGTCTCTCCTCTCCTCTAGGGTTCGTTGTTGTCGTGCTGCACGAAACTTTTTAATCTGAGTTATCCTGTCTCGAATGGACTTTCCCACAACCTTTGCGTCACTCTCGTGGAAAAACCCAGACTTGACCTGAAAAGTGAAGAAGTAAAGTGAAGAAGTACAAGTGAGCATGTATGCAGTAACATTATAATATTAGAAAGGATAACATCACCTTTAGGGGTACAACTTACAAAATATCAAAAAGTGAAAAAAATAAAATAAAATAATTCTGACGTCTTCATTTTGCATTCTGCATAATGTTCGTAGTAATCCCAAAGTTAATTAACCAATTCTGTTTATTCCATGGCTCCCTCACCATCTCTAACGCCACTTCCTCTGCACTGTCAATTTCCAGGTTGTAGCTAAACTCGATGGCCTCGTTGTCCTTGTGCTTGCCCTTCAGTTTTTTAGGCTCTTCCACCCAAATACGCAGAGCCAGACAATCCTGACTACCCGTGTCCTCTTCTGCCAACTCCACTCGCACACCAGTATCCTCGCCAAAGAAGGCATGGTTCAGCAGGTCCTTAATGGAAAGCCTAAGTGCAAAACATCCATACTGAAAATGCATTATCTACACAATGTCCAACATTTTTGTATGTTAGAATACAAGGGACAAAGGAACACTTTACCGCTCGCCTCGGTTCTGCCGAATGCAGCCCTCAATGATCTCCTTAATTTCTGGATCGTTCACTTTATCAAAACTGGCAGGCTTGATTCCCTGCAAAAAGAGACATGTAGTCCATTATTCATTCAGGTAATTCGACAGCTTGGAGATGGCACAAATTAAAAAAATAATAATAAAAAAAAAACACATTTAAATCAAATTCAAACTTTTCAAAAGCAATAATAAAAAAACATGAAAAGCAATAATAAAAATGAAATGCTGTTTCTGTGCCTTACACTGGTGACTTTGCGGTAGATCTGGGCAGCATTTTGGCATTCAGAATAAGGGTACTCAGATGTAGCCATCTCAAGCATGCACATGCCAAAGGCGTAGACATCCACAGACTCATCGTAATGTTCCTCATACATCTCCGGAGCCATGAACTCTGGGGTACCTGAGCAACAACACAACAGTTAGAATAACAATAATGGTTTTAGTTTAGTAACATTTACATGCTTTAATAGGAGAACTGATTTTAGAAGATTGAAGAAATTATCCCCTGAAAAGGGGATCTATTTTCACAATATATTTTACAAGTTGGTCCTAATTTGGTAAAGTTACCCTGTCAATGT
>JAOVVA010000019.1:20395641-20423669 GCA_028565275.1 Leiocassis micropogon
AAAATTTTTTTATGATTGTCGTAAAACTGACTGATGGATTTATCAGGTGAGATTTTTTTTTTCTTTTTCCTTTTCTCTTATTTAAGCTAGGCAGTACTATATTGATTGCATGTGACATCAGCTATTTAACTTTAATATACTGTATTTACAAATCATAAACAGCCATCTGTTGAAATCAGGTACATGTTTTTTGCAGCTCACGGTGTCAGTGTATGACTGAACAACCTTAGAAAGTAGACAATGAAATATTTATTGTTTGATTTGTTATAAACATTCAGTCTACCATTAACATTAACTCCAAAATCAATAAGCATTGACAGTGTGTGCATAAACAACAGAATCAATAATGCTGAGCTTAAATAAATGCTGAACAATGAGCAACAAGAGAGGACTCTGATAACACCTATACACGGAAATCACTGAAACCAGCACATAATCACAGATATACAGTGATTACACCTGTAAGGTCACTACAATACCAGTAACGTCAACAAAACTACGACAAAACTAGCCTGTAAACACACCTATAACACTCTTAGCAAAAGAGGTTCTCATGAGCGTAGCCAGGCCTAGGTCTCCGATCTTCACTGAGCCTGTGGGACCCGTGATAAAGATGTTGTCGCACTTTAAGTCACGGTGCACAATGGGCGGTGTACGGGTATGCAGGAAATGCAGGCCCTTCAGGATTTGTCTGCACCAGCTGCGCAACACCTTCGGCTTCATAACCTTAAAGCGCTTAAGGTATCTGTAAAGCACAAAGTCAACAAAACAATCACACGTAACAGGTTATAACAACGTTCAGTGCCGTAAGAAATCGGACTCGTCCTGTGCATACAGTACACCTTTTTTTAACTTTTGTAATCCAAACCTTAAATATTAATATTAATAATGATACCTTGGACAAAAGACATGGTATCCAATTTCTGTTAAATAACACTTCTTGGTGTTAATAATAAATATGAACTCGCAAGTATTAGTTAGCATCATGTGAGTAATATTGGATCAGTAGTAGTACTGCTTAACGCACATCACCATAGAAACTGAACTCTGTAAAGACATGGTCCTTGACTCTCTATAGCTATAGCTAAGGAGTATAAATAACCTGAACCTCTGATTCATGTAACCTGCGTGTACTGACGTTTTAAGTGTCCCAGAGGTCATGAGCTCTGTGACGAGGACGATGCACTTTTTTCCTCGGAGAGTCGACTCCCAGAAGTCATAAAAGCGAACGATGTTGGGATGCTGTAGGCCTTTTAACATCTCGGCTTCCTCTTTGAAGCGCTGCTGCTCAGCCTTGGTCAGCTTCCCATCCTGAACACACACACAAACACATGTTAAGCTCAGGATAAGCCAAATCATGCTGTGCGAGACACTGTGATGTTTATTTTTGATATATTTTGAATATCATTTTATTCAATCAATACATACAATGCAATGAAGGGTACGTTTTTAAATGTCACAATAATTTAAATAACAGGAGCAGACTACAAATGAATGTCTAAACATATTGTGGCAATTATGGTACAGATATAGAACAGTTGCATCAGAGCCATGGACTAGTATGGCGATTTCGAATCGCTCCTTCAACAACGTGCTTATCAAAAGAAATGTGGAACACTCTGCTGCCATTCATCTCTGCTGTAAGAATGTAACACTCCAAAATACGCTAGGTTATGCTGGCTGCCAGGGGTGGGTGGAGATGATTTTAGAGAGCTTAAACAATTTGCTGGTGTGCATGCTCTTTGATAACGCAGCACTGAAGTGATGTATTCTTTCTGTTGTCAATACCGCCATTGGCCAGCAGATGGAGTGAAACTCTGTAAAGTCACGTCAAGGCGAGGCAACACCCAGTGGCAGGCAGTAAAAATACTTGTGCATTTTGCCAGGCGTGACTGGATTTTCCCCAGCATGTGAGGAAACTGCACAGAGTGGTGGTGCTACTCTGAGCTAAATATACAGAACCGTACAAAATCAGGTCGTAACATGGGCGTGCACGGATGACTGCAGGTTTCAGAGCATTCAAATCAAATTTAACATTTACTTTAAAGTATACAACGGTACAGCAGACAACCCTGCTTATTCTTCTAGGTCACGAAGACTAAAGCCTAAATAATATGGTGCACATTATAGAAGCAGAAAAGTATGAATTCCTACTATGCTATACTCTCAAATAAGATTAAACCTGAAGTGCCAAATAAAAAATTGAACGCAGGGGCTTCCTAGCACCTTACATCACATTGCTTGCTCAAATTTGTGAATTCATTTGAAATGCATAAAAAACATTTACATAGACTTTGCTTCATCATAAGATTTCCACTGAGGATAGAAAAGATGCAAAATCTTTCATTCTTTATGTTTTATTGACCAATCTACATCAGGAAAACCTGAAATAAATCCTGGTATCAAAATAAAACATCCTTTCACTTAGCAGAAATTGAACTGGTAAAGTATTACTGTGATAAATGCTTGTGTATGACAAGATCTGGAATATATTAATTGGTTGAACAAGTGTGCTGATTCTGATCCAATTCTTGACTTTCTCTTCCGTCCCTAGAGATTGCAAAGCTGCACCATGAACTGGAGAGTACATGCTAAAAAAAAAACCAAGTGCCAGAGAAAGGTGTTAGCATAAACACTAAGCAAAATCTCATAAATCACATAAGCATGAGTCAATTATAAAAAGCTTGAGTCAGGCATACCATCTGCTGGTGTTTTGGGAACATTTGGCCAGTTTAGCTATTATACCATGAACACATAATGGATTGCGATTACTTGACCTTGCTATTCCCCTGGTATTGGTTGCCATTGGTTAAGCCTGGCCTCTTTAGGTCAATGGGACAAAGAGGTCAAAAAAACTAATTACCATGATAAAAAAACTAAAACAACACAGTGAACAGAGAATAATATGCAGAAGAAACACGCCACAACTCTGGGGTGCATTACTTTAGGAGTAAATCATTTTAGCCCTTACATTGTTTGATAGGATTGTGGGATCTAATTAGCATTCTCTCTAAGGAAGTTTCTATAGTTCTTGCAATTTTATGTGACTTGAATTGTTTAAATGGGTTTAAAAATTAAAATCCCTTAAAAAAAAAAAAAAGGCTTACAAACAATGTGAACTTGAGTTCACCAATATGTTCACTATGGTAGCAATTTGAGGAATACAAAAGTCCAGAAATATTTTGATGCTCCTTATTCTCTCCTTGACCTCCACTGAAATGTGCTTTGCTCATAAGTGTGACAGTGTGAAAACAACAGCATTTAACACAAACCACTTTGTGTCTATAGTATCTCAGTTTACGGCCAAGTGAAGCAGCGGTGCAGTTTTTCAATGTACAGTAGTGTTTGTGAGTCTTACAGTTTTCACTGTTCTGTTTGTTTTATATTTAATGATGTATCCTGAGCCTCCTATTGCATCTTTATGCTTCCTGGTAGGTCAGGAAGCGCTCCCGAGATATCCCAGTGTAAGTGAGTGTGTGTTGGGTTTAAGGTTGTCTGTGACCCATGTCGTCTTAGTGTCCGTCTATGCATCTGTTTTGCATGTGGTTTCCACGGAACACTCCTTGCTATGTTTGCGTCTGCCAAGGTGTTTCTGTGTCTGTTTTTTGTGTGCGCGCGTGTCCATTTGTGTCTTGTCCTGGCAGTCTGTCTTCTGAAGTATTGTTTGTTAATCTTTTTCACTTAATGTCTCATGTGACAAACACTTTCATGCATACTATTCTATTTATTAGTAACATCATTAGACACCATAGTCAGCACTATTACTTAACTTAATGTTGGCAAAATTTCTGGAGACCAGATTCATCGAGAACTTACCACTTATCCACAAATCCATGTGACATTTTCAAATGTATCCTAGTCCTTATGCCCCCTGCTTTAAATGATCTGTAATTAGATTACATATCAGGCACTTAAAGTAATGGTTGGGGGAAAAAAAATGTGGCTGACCTGGTGGGATGAATAAACGCAGAGACAACAGAGGAATAGAAAAGAAGGGCTAACTTTTTACTTCAAGAAATGGAAAGAATGAGCAATAAAAAAAGAGGTGGAAGTAAGAAAGAAACATGCTGAGAAGGATGCCAATGAGGCCTTTTGTTTGGGATCTGTGGGTATAAAGAAAAAATCTCTCATATAATAAGGGAATATATCAGGCTGCATACTGAATGCAACTACTTGGTCACATGAGTTGCTCATGACCAGCCTACAGACCCCTGAATGACGTGCGTCACTCTGACGTCAGCTACACCTCCTGGCTGCAGAAACAAAGAAGGAGATGCACTGAGTTTTAAAAGCAAGCGGGAATCCATTTCTAAAATGTCACTTTGTGCGGAGACAGTGCTCATAAACACATTAGTTTTTAAACACAAACTGTGCAATCAGGCACTTTTCCAAGCTCACAGAAGATGGTTCTAGTTTCAAGCAATTAGGAGGGATAACTGCTCCAACTAGACCTGGTAGGCATAGGTAGATTTATAAAGCATTTGATTTTTGGGCATCGATAGCACTGTTTAATTAATCTGAAGCAGTTATATTTCTTACAGGATTTAAAGTATTAAAAACTACTAAAAGTAGCTAATGTGCATTTAATACTATGTAACTTATGTTGTTGATTGTTTAAATGTCATGTCTCATACAAAAAGCAATTATCTTTTTTGCTTGCATCTTCTGCACAATACTCCAGTCCAGTATGTGGCAGTAGTGCACTACATGCCAAACTGCCAGGTGGTAATACCCGTAAAGCCATATTGGCCAATCAAAAGCCTGGAAAAGAATTCTCAGAGAGTACATCACTCTCTGATGTCAAACACATTCAGCATATGCTCTTACAAATTTTTGTATCTACATCAACGCAGAAACCGGACTTCCTACATATACACAAAAAAAATTCCCCTGTATTTCTGGACAAGGCAGCATCAACAGCTCAGCATCAATCCCCATCAACAAACTTGCTAGCTAAAGTAAGGCAGCTAGGCCATGCTTGTAACGGATACAATAATCTTGCTTACAAATGAGCTTGTGGCATCTGGTTAGGCAGAAGCTAGGTTTTCAATGCTATGATATCCTCGATGTTAAAATCCATACTGAGTGATAATTTGTAATAATAATAATAATAATAATAATGAGTGGCTAACATTTTAGCTAATGTGAATTCAAGCAAAAATTCTTGATAAATTCTTCAATATGATTATAACTACTCTCATTAACTATACTCATATTTGCAGTTAGGGTGTGCACACATCTTTTTTTTGTTCACAAACACCAAAGGGTTCATAGACCCAAATCAGCATTTTCTTCTGAGTGAATAATGCTGAGTCATTTAACCAAGCCACACTATTTAACCAAGCTACTAGGAAAACACAATATTCAGGTTACTAAAAAACTATCTTGATCATATTGTGTAAATTTAAGGATTGTTTGTACTACTTATTTTGTTATTTAAAAAAAAAGTATTTCTTTTTTTGTTATATTGTATTGTAGATTCAGATGTTGTAAGAATGGTGTAAAGGGGATTTATTAGATTCATTGATCATCTTAGTTTAATATTGATAAATGTTTTTAAACTGTAGTGTAATGAGTTGTCTGTCACCGAGTTGTGGTGAATGAAAATATAAAGCTTTTTAACCAACGACGATCAAGATGTGACACATCTCACACATTTAGACAATAACTTGCCCAAATGACAAAACACCACTAGAACAAAAAACAACCAAAAAATAAACCCACAATTTTGACTCTATGGAAACTCTGGAAGTAAAACTGAGTGTTGTATTAAAACCGCATCCTCGAAACACCAAATTGTTCTCATGCTCTATTGATCATGACTCTTGTCCACTATCAAAAGAATGACACCTTAAACTAAATATAAAAGAATGATTTGGTGTCATTTTGTCCTTTTTTGAGACACTAAGCCATGAGCAGCATTTTAGAATGTCCAAGGTCACTTTTTCTAAAGTGACCAGGAAGACGGTCCATTTTGAACCAATCCAAAGGTTCCTGTACTGGCATCTGATAAACAGATACTGTACCTGGATATGCTCTTGTGCATGTGTACACCATGCCAAAGCCTTCATCAAAGTGATACAGTAGGGTTCAAGAGTGTACACGAGGTAACTTCATGCTGTTATCAATGACCTTGTAATCAATGTTATCTTGTGCATCTTTAAAAATATTTGGAGATTATTGACACACACACACCACTAGGAAGGGTGATGTTGAACTTCTAGAATCTCTCAGCAAAGCCCATGAAGGGATGAAACATGAATGCAGCCTATTTGTGGGTTGTGGTGGTGACCTCCTTCACCCAGTCGGTCAATCTCTGTTTAAACAGTGGAGCATCCTGTGTCCGTACTGAGACAGAAGAAGAAACGGTCTAATGAAAGAATGGCTGCGGTTTGGATCAAAAAGTACCATTACAATACATGCATACAGGAGAAAAAGTTCTACAGATTGATCAGAATATTGCAACTTACTGATTCACAAATTCAGGAGAAAATGACCATAGTTAAAAATCCTGGGTTCAGATGTTCAAATTGCCACTCCTGGGCCCTTGAGTAAAGCCCTTAACCCTGTCTGCTCCATGACCCTGCGCTCTGACCCCAGGTACCTACCTAGGGTATGCGAAGAAATTATTGGAGTGTAGAAGAAGATACTATTTAGGATTAGCAGCATGCATTGGTACGTAGAGAGAAAGGGGAGAGCTTTGGGGAGCATGCTGGAACCTGTGTTGTGATTCGTTGAGTTCCCACCAATGTCTCATCACTGTGTCGTGATGAATTCCACATCAACTTCTGCCCAGGACAGCACAAGAGGTCAAGGCTCAGATCAGTTCCTTCCTTACTGCTTTCAAGAAGTGCAATGTACTATGGGTTCTAGGTTCAGAATTGTATTACATCCATGCTGATGAATTTTCTAATTTAATTGGGCAGAAGGTTGCATCACATTAGGCTGCATCACATTACCTTGTTGCTGATTAGCCTTCTGCACCAGCACAAGCTGCTGTTTTTTAATTCCTTACTCAATACTTAATTTACAAAGTACCTTTGACCCCAATGACTGGTGTTTTTGAAACGTGACAAACTCCATGCCCTTAGTGACTATGCATCTGCCACAGCTGCACGGACTATCCATAAGCACCCGTATGATGTAACACCATTGTTCAACAACATGTTTAGCAAGACATTTGATTGAGCCGTGTTGGTCAGGTGTGCTCGAAAAGCGCTGGCTCAGAGATAGACAACCAGAGGAAAATGTGAGTGCTGTGCACTCAGCAGTTCTGCGCACTTCCTCCTTTCACTCAAATATGATCTTGTATCTTCACTCCCACGGTAAACACTCAGGCTTAATGGAATGCCTGGCTCCTTGGGGATCACTGAGTTAATTGTGTCCTTTCATCACTGCATATCTATATGTCTTCGGGGGTTTTTCAGGAAGAAGAAGAAGGAGGGGTGAAGGAAGCTCACATTACAACCACATTCACCGAGCTACAGTAGAGAAGGCAACATAATATCAACTAGCATGGGCAATTCTACACTTTGCATCCAGAGTGAAAGTGTGTGTGTGTGTGTGTGTGTGTGTGTGTGTGTTATCCCTAAGTAATTTAGCACTTGGTTGCCAGGATTAGATTACCATAATACATGACTAATCAGACAAACAAGCCAAAACTGAAATAAACAACAGAAACTAACAAACACCCAAAAAAAGCAAAGATGGATTTTATCTTTTCTTCCTTAGATACTGTTTACCGCGAGTTATGTAATTGCTAACAATTTATATAAATAAATTAAATAAATTTATAGAAATAAATAAAATACATTTTGTCTGTACAATAATATCTTTACATTTCATACAGTAGAGGACCTGAAAGCAGTTTCAAAATTTTCCGTCTGTACTGCATGTCTGTCCAGCCAGATTTTGTCACAGCAACACGCAAAATTTAATGAAACTTTGGCAGTACCTTGGCATTTGCCTGACGTTAAACCTGTGCCAAAGAGTTGAGTAGAGATGAAGTAATGAACAGTTATGTCCCAGATTAGAAACTGTAAGTTTTGACAGCGTACTGCGCATGCGACAAACTGTGAGCGTGTCTTAATCCGACTGCTGGACAGAATGTATTTAAACTTTTGCAGTACAGTACTTATATATCTTCCTGAAGTTCAACTTGCACCATGAGCGAAATCAAAATGTTGAATAAAACCTCTGTTATGAACAGCTATGTGTTGGATTTATTCATCTAATAAGCTACTAGCTTAATGTAAACACATACCTGCATCTAATAATAGATATTAATTAGAAAATCTAAACTGAATATTTTGCCGTAAAAGCCGTATAATTGAAGTTTAATGCGCTGGAGTCATTTAAAGAGAAAACCTAATCTTTATTCAATCTACTTTTTTGATTTCCCATCTGTGATACATTTCCAGTTACCGAACAGGGAGTGTCTTTGGCTGATGACTAAAGAAGTTCAACTTAGTGTAAACAAGCCATAAAATACTCAACCCTACAAAATTTTATTTCTTTGTAATAATAAGTTAGGCAGAGAGTTCTGCTGTACAGAAAAACAGGCAGACATGGGGATTCAACTCAAAATAATAACATCACTAATTACATTAAAGGCGGCACGGTAGCTTAGCAGTTAGGACTGCCGCTTTGCACCTCCAGGGTCAGGGTTTGATTCCCGCCTCGGGTCTGTGTGCATGGAGTTTGCATGTTCTCCCTGTACTTGGTGGGTTTCCTCCGGGTACTCCGGTTTTCTCACAGTCCAAAGACATGCAATTAGGCTAATTGCCAAATCCCCATAGTATGAGTATGCGAGTGTGCGTGCTTTGAGGTGGACTGGCACCCCATCCAGGGTGTGTACCCTGCCTCATGCTCCAAGTCTCCTGGGATAGGCTCCAGGCCCTGCGACCCTGTAAACAGGATGAAGCGATGAGCTTTAATTACAAGCACCATGATGAAACTGGCTCTCATGAAGACCTTCCCAGGAAGGCAAGACCAAAACTTATGTCTGCTGCAGAGGAGAAGTTCATTTATAGTTACCAGTCTCAAAAATCACCAATTAACAAGCAGCACCTCAGATTAGAGCCATTATGAAGGCTTTACAGATCATGAGTAGCAGATACATCTCAACATTAACTGTTCAGAGAAAAGTATTGTGTATTTTGAGGGCCTTCAGCAATGCTTTACAAAGTAGAAAGAAATAAAAATCAAGGACGACCATGGAGTTGGAAAGTGATCCCAAACCTTTGAGCAGTAGTGTATTTTTAAAAAAAAAACTCTTACACTAGTCAAAAACTAAAGACAGATTCTGCCTTTAAAACGGGGAGTCAGAATACACACTAAAATCGTTCCATTCATCATTCCACAGCATCCTAATTACCACTCACTGAAGACATAAAATATTTATACAGAAATAATTCAGATGTTCTGAGCAATTCTAATCTATTGGTTGGCATTGTGATTTCATTAGTTTTAATTAAAAAGTGGTTATTTGGCACACAGACGGACATGTTGAAGGACATGTTGAATGGCATTTTATAGGCCAAAAAGTGTGATTTAAAATTAGGGCTAGGTAGTATGTCAAAATTTTAAGATGAGATACAGGATGAGACAATACCATATAAAAAGATATGATATAGGATATTAGATATGGTAATGCATTATATGAGTCATTTCTTCCTTGAATCTTATTTATAATGAATACAGGCTTTCTTACATTTTTTTTTTCATTCCCATGTCCCAGAGACATGGTCTATGACATTTCTAAGATGATGTCTGTCTCACAATCTTACACCTCCATCCATGCATTTTTTAAATAAAATTCAAGAAGATAGAAAGATTACACTAATTCAAATAAACACTCTTTACAGCTGTGTTGAGCGGAAAAGCATCTTGACATGCACAAACTTTTGAACCTTGAGGTGGATGAGCTTTTATAACAGAAGACCACAGCAGGTTTCACTTCTGTCAGCCAAGAACATGAGGACAATCAAAAATCACCAAGTCAGTATTATTAACACATGATAAGGACACAATCATAAATACAACTTTAATTGCAAACTCATAGCTCCCTTACGGATCCCACTGGACACCTCCAACCTACAGTACTATTAGAAGAGCTATTTTGCCAGAGCACTGCTCTATGCTTTGTGCTTAAAACCTGGATTCGCATATGTTGTATTAGAGGTTGAACTGGGCCAGACTAGTCTGATCTGGGTCACGTGCGTTCAGCCAGTTGTCTTTCTGCATGGTTTGTGCTGTCTATGCAGAGCTTTTGTTCCGGCCTGACAGGCACCCACATTAATTAACTTCACTCACACCTCTCATGTACTGAACAGCACACACAGACATACACACAGACGTGCACAAATATTTCAAACAAGTCAACCCAGGCAAGGTACCTGCATGCATGTATGCACATATGCACAAAGCAATGCACAACAATGTGAATGTTACAACACCTATTATTAATGCATACAGTACATACAGTATTAATCACACCTCTGCGTAAGCCGCTGCACCACAGGGAAAATTCACACTGCAAGTCAAGCGCCAGTAACCTGTTCTGCAGTAAAAGTGCTTTAAATGCTAGTATGAAGCACATGCAGGAGGTGAATTAGGTGTAGCCAATGAAGTAGCTGAGGCAATGGGAACTTCCATTTCTTCGCCTTTCAAGCTGAATTATTACAGCTAATCCCAGTCTCTTTTCAGTGCTGTAGGTTTGGTGAATTTATTTGTAGCCAAGAAGTTGCTGAAGTGGACACACAATGAGCAGGAATTAATACTGGGTCTGGTCTCTCTGATTGGCTATGTCCTCAGCTTATATTATCTGCAGCTAATTTAGAAGAGACACAGACATACAGAAACATTAGTACATGCATTAGTTAAGTGTAATTCTATCACCCTGTTGCGTCTGGTTCCTCTCAAAGTTTATTCCTATTGTCATCTCAAGAGTTTTTCCTTGCCACTGTCGCCCTTGGCTTGCTCATCAGGGACCGACTGGCATTGTTTACTTAAGTAATTTAAATATTGACATCATAAATTGAGACTTTCTTGTATTTTTAATGTAATCTATATAGAGTAATAGTTTTTCAGGCTTACTGAAGGACTTTTTTGTTCTTTGTTCAAAGTCTTTGGCTCTCATCTTCAGTCCAGTCCCTGTATCTCAAGCCTAAAGAACCATCTAACTTAAGGCATCAACCAGTGAGAAACAGGTGCAGATGATGACAGATTATCAGGCCAATGAATAGTATACTGTTGAGGCTGAACGCTGAGTGGTTGTAACAGACGAGAGGGGAAATGAGGTTGCTGTTCAGGTTGTTACATAAACAGGAAATTTTCTAATTGTATCTTTGGGCCCTTTGCAGCCTGTCACTGTAAAACATTTGTTCCCATTTCTTTAATTTATTCTATGTAATTTAATTGAATTAAATGTGGAAAAAAATAGAATAGACATGAGCACAGACTTGAGTGCAGGGAATAACGTATGAGCAAATGTTTCAAGTATGTATGATTCTTGAAACATAATTGAAACGGGTTTAAGCAAGCAAATTTTATCACTCAAAGCGGGATTTTATAATAGCTTAATTTATACATACAGCTGAGCCAAGTTTCCATCATAACCAAAAAAAAACCTAATATGCATCATATGTAAAACAGGATTCAAAAATGAATTAATCCAAGTCTGCATAAAGGTCAGTGCTCCATGCCTCTCGGATGCAAAGGTACTTATTACTCAACTGCTCAAGGACTAATGAGCAGATAAAGATCCACATCCGCAGCTCTGCTTCACTTTTACAAATTGCATGTTAACGACAAAGCCGAATGGCTGTATTTTAGTTCAAGGTTCCTTCGTGCTCAACTGTTTTTCCACATATTAAGCTGAAATTCCTGTCCATCTGTGTCATATGAGTGCCGGCATTTTGAATTGCCTTCAGGCAAAATACAGTGTTGCCCTACTTAAATGCAAGACCTAAAAGTATTGATCACTATAGAATTGAATTGTGTACCACACTGTAGTATCGATAAGTTACCCTGAGCAAATTTACTTTTGAAGGGTAACACATTGTTATGCAAGTGCATCGTTGTTATTTATTGATTACAGAATGGAGTGCTGTTTTTGTTATATGGTTCACAGCCCCAGTGTAAAAACTTGACTTGTAATTTTATGATAGAGAGAGAGAGAGAGAGAGAGATACCGCCTTATCCTGTATTAGGGGTCGCGGGGGGCCTGGAGCCTATCCCAAGAGACTTGGAGGACAAGGCAGGGTTCACCCTGGACAGGGTGCCAATCCATTGCAGGGCACACACACACACGTGCAATATGGGAACGTCAATTAGCCTAATCTGTCCTTGGACTGTGAAAGAAAACTGGAGTACCTGGAGGAAACCCACCAAGCATGAGGAGAACACGCAAACTCCATGCACACAGACAGGAATCGAACATGGCAGGAAATTGAACACGGACCCTGGAGGTGCAAGGCGACGGTGCTAACCACTAGACCACCGTGTCAGATCAGGTACAACCTGATGTTGTCAGTCAACCTTTATTTTGTGAGAGTGAAAAATCACCTCTAGCACAGATGCCCAAGGACATAATTTTTTAAGCTTCTTCCTGCTTTCCTAGGGTCCTAGGCTCAATCGTATGTGAGGTCTGCCTTGTTTGTGTTGTTATACCTCATGGGGATGCTGTGAAGAAATTATATGATGGTAAATATTCATACACAGCAGAATATTAAGGTAAAATTTGATGAACCCATTACAACGCATCCACACAAACAAACTGGCACACGAGTATGGGACAGAAAGGCACAGATCTGGTGACACAGCGAGCGGCGTTTGATTTTAGATTAGTTATGACCAATGTGACTAATCTAAATACCTGAGTATTAATCCTAAAGAAGGCCTTTCATCATCTACTATTGTACATTTTGGCTATTGATGTTGATGCTGTTAGTGTAGTGTCACTTTCACAGTTTAATGGATGTAACAGCTTCACAGTTCAATCTTCTCCCTCATGACTTGGTTAAGCTTGATGTCAAGGCTGAACAGGGGGGAGGGGGGATGATGGAGCCTGGCACAGCACTCAAATGCAGAGATTAGCCAGGGCCACAGTGTGGAATTAGCTCCAATCACATGACAGACTGTGCCTTGTGCACAAACCAACCATATACACTAAAAACCAAAGTGGAAATGCTCCGATTTCCTCCATTCCCCAGTCAGTGTTTTCCTGTCCCTTATTACATGCCCCCACAACTATTTTATTAGTGCTGTTTTTTTTTTTTTTTAAACACAGATATAAAGCAGTTAGTTCCAACAGAGTAATCTGATTGGATGAGAGGAATTCCATGAGCGGTGGTATAGAGAATAACTGACAGGGATGTTAACTATATCCATCACTCCACATCACACGTGATCTAGCAGTCGTTAATTACACTAACTCTTAGGTGAAAGTAGGACGGTACTGTGGGCAGTACTGGAATAACCCACATTCAAAACACTTTCAGCAAGAATTACTGAATCTGGTAATATTCGGTCATCATAAACAACGCTTTTTCTCCTAAGTAATTGCTTCTAGGTTGTTCTGAATTGCCCTTTGTACCATTCGTGTCGTTTTAGGTTGTGTCTTGCCACATTGTTTCCATGTCTAGATTATAACGCAAGGCTGATTCCCTATTCTCTCTCTAACCCCTGATCAAGGGCACTACTTGCTGTGGTGAACAAATGATTCTAACTTACACACTAAACAACGGACTAGCTTTCCACTTAACATTATTTGGGATGCAACCCTGGAAACCCCTGAAAGTTCTAAGTGGAAATATAAAGTCTCGCAAGTTTCTTACCTCCTTGGTTTATTCTCCTTATGTTGTGGCTACATACAGTAGTAGCAGTAAGAATTAAAAAATACTTTTATCCGTGTTAATTGCACTAACTCATGGTCTCCTGCTCCACCAGTCGCTGTCAGTTAGTTCAACCAGTCACAGAAGGATATGTGTTGGCTAGAGGTTTTAGGCAAAAATCAGCAGGGCTTTGATATCATGGCCATGCTGATATTCAGTTGATGCTGAACACATATTGAAACATGTGTCTTTGTAAACAACATAAAATATGTAAACCATCAACTATTTCTTAAGACTAGTGTTTTTTTTCAAGTTTACAAAAAAAAACATGATATCTTTACCACTGGGAGATAGTAGGATATTTAGCAGATTTCCAATGCAGCAATAATAGAAACTATTAAAATTCTAATACAGAAAGTATTATTGTTACTTTTATACATATTGACGAATTATGTTTAATTATGTTGGCAAAAAATAAACGAACCAGGCCAGACATTATGAGCTTATATTGGTTGACGTAACTGCTGAACAGTTTGGACACTTGATAATTTACTGCGATACAGATACTTACGCAACCAGCTGTGTGCATTTATACTCAGACTGTAAACCACAGCTTCTACATTCTGAATCGAAGGCGTTCCTAGAAAATACGGTGTATTGTGGATCACGCTGCATTCAACAGACAAACAAGTCTACATTAAAAGACAGAAGCTCTACTGTGCTGACCACATAATTTCTGCACTTCACTGCACGCCGAGTAGAATCCACTCTGTTCTCCCACGGATAGTTTCGATGTGTAAACTATGGAGCTATTCAACTGCACTTCTGAAGCTCTTTTCTCTTTGCGTCTCAGGGCGCACCACTGTTTCGAAAGAATAACAAGAATACAAGAGGCTAAGATTTCTCCAAACAGGCCCTGAAAAAGTCCCAAGAAACAGCATTCTGATTCATTCTAACTGGACTGGAGCGCTTAAGAAAAAAAAAACATGATACAGCTGAAACCAGCCAAAAAATGACAGATTAAGATATCGTTTTTAAGTGGTTCATGGCTGCCTTTGTGAGCTGATACAACAATTTTACTTTTCAAAATCAACTGTTATTACATACAATTAAAAAATATACAAGCCAACATCAGCCGACTTATTTTATTGCCACAAAATGTTGCTGAGCCTGACTAGACCAATTGAAGCAAATCATAACACTGCCTCCATAAGGTCTATACAGTCCCCACAATCCATGATGGGTGCGCCACGTCAAGAGGTTCCCTTATGCTGATGCACACACTGCTCTGGAATAGGATCACTCATAGCTCATCAAACCGCATGAGATTTTTCCATTGGTCCAGAGTCCAATCTTTATGTACCCTAGCAAACTGAACTGTAGCCCTTTTTCCCCCTGATTTTCTGTGGCCACACAGCTGTTTAGTCCCAATCCTGTGAATTTTTGTCACATACTAAATGTAAAATTGTTCTTACATTTACTATTAAACATAGATTTATACTGTTGATTTTTTAATTCTTGTTCAACAAGAGTTAAACAAGGTGATCTCTGATCATGGTCAATCATGATTTTATTTCCGGTCAACTTCCATAAAGTTGATGGTTCAGCATTATCCTTCCAGTTGGACAGATGGACAGTCCTTAACCCAATTACAATCATTTCAGGAATCTCCTTAGTTGTTTTCTTTGCTTGATGCAGGCGCCCCTGAAACAAATCTTTTTTGGCCAGAGATATTGCTATTGATCGATTGAACATCTATGGTGTTTTTTTTCCATCAAAATCTGAAATGTAATGCTTTTGGAAATTATCCTCAGAATGTTGACAAAAACAGAGTTGGCCTGCTCAAATCAAGCTAATGGTAACATAATGACTAAAAACAGTACTAGACATGAACGAATATCTTGTTATTACTTGAAAGTTGTGCTTGTTGTATAACGCTGCCATGTACAGCTGGACTATCGTTTCTATTCTGGATAATTAGACAGATGCTTCCTCCCATCTGCACTGCTCAGTCAAAGTCATTAAATTCTTAAACACTGATAGTTTCACTCAGTCAAGTAAAACATAAAAATTTCAAATTTCATACCATCATTAAAAAAAGAAAATCATCCAAAAACTCCTGTTAGATAGATAAAAAGATAGATAGAACATGAATATCAATTTGTACTTTAAAATTATTCCAAAACAGCACTTACCTGTAGTTCACACCAAGCCACTTCCACCCATGTCTCGGTGTCCAGGCCTTTATAAACCGTCTTAAAAGCTCCTCGACCAAGCTCGATGTCGAATTTAAGGAAGCGGCCACCAGGTGATGTGGCGACTGCTTTCATCTCAGCCTCCTCCTCCTGCTCAGACTCACGCTCCTTTCCCTTAAGCCTGGGCACTGAGGGGACACCCTTTCCCAGGTCTAGGCCATGCCTGCCATCAACGGTTACATGAGTTCCAGCACTGAAGACGGAGTCCGAGTCATGGAGCTCAGAATGAGGAATGCTATGAAGGCCGTCCTCCTCTACAAGCTCATCCTTCTCACAGAGTTCCACACTCTTCCGAAAGAAGCGTTTGTTCTCACGCTTCGGATGAGCTGTTTGCTCTTGTGCCTCGCCGACTTCTTCTCTTGCAATTTCTGCTGCTTTTGCTACCGAGGCTTCCTCATGTCCAGCCCCTCTCTCGGGCGTACTGCTCTCCTTTTGGCTGGTTGTCTGGTTTGCCTGCCACTTCTTCTCTTCCTCCTTCTCGCCATCAGGTTTCTCTCCAGACGACTCCTCTGTGCCGGTGGGCTCTCCTGGATCGGTCGCCATGACAAAGCAGCTCCTTCCCTCTGGCTTCTTTATTTAATTTTTATGGTCTGATTCAAAGAAACATCGAAAACACTTGCCGGTGTATCCTGATTATGTCAGATTTTTCATCAGTATGCTTCCTCTATCCATCTCCTACTTGCTGTTCATGTACATTACAGTCATGTAATACAGACTAAGCAGCTGAAAATCCAAGTAATGTAGCTCCTTGTAGGCCCCTGGTGTATAGGACAGCTTCAGGTAAAGCCTAAAAAAAAAAGAATAAAAACTTTACAATATAGCAGGTGTCCTTAAACATGTCTGTATTGTTATATCGATCAACTTTCAACCAGAAATTTTATAAAGGTGAAATCATTGATGCTTAGACGGTTCTATAGAATGTAGAACCCAAAACCTGTAATAAGTGAAATAAAGACAGAAAATCTGTCAACACCTCAAGGTGGAATATTTTCCAAATACAGCACATCCTGAAATGTTTCATTTTTTTCAAAGCATTGCTATACACTTTGCAGGTGAAGCTCTTGTCGACGTTTCTGTTATAATTGAATCAAGACTGATCTGAATTGAGCATTTTGACAGTGCAGCGGTATGAGAAAGACTACTACTTAGTGGAAAAAGTAGAAAAAGAAGTAGAGATGGAAAAAGTTCCATCTCAACCACACAGCACAACCCAGCACAGCTCATCAATAATGACTCAGCAGATCTTCGCACTTTATATAACACACAAGGCCTGTCGATTACAAATCATCACCTTAAGCGCTCAGCGAGTCTACGTCTCTCCTGTTTAGACGGAAATGCTTGTCCAGCAGAGTTCTGGGAGTGAAAAGATAGGGTCTTCTAGCACCTGCAGCAGACAGCCTTCCACTTCCATTTGCATTGCCTTCACTTCCTAATGGCTCAAAATCACTGCTCACAGCCTGACACCACTGACAAGGTAATTATGTCATAAAACAAAAAAAAAAGGGAAAAAAAAGTTCATCTAACTGTAGGGAGCACACCAAGGCACCTATACGGCTGAATTCTCAATAAGGGCAGTCAATATCATGTCGGAAACTACAGGTACTGTATGAGAGTGAAGCAAAGATTATCTGCACTCTGACTGTTGAAATTATTTAAATTAACTTTTAGAAAAGAAGTAATGAACAACTACATAGTTTTTCGACATAATCTCCTTGATTTTCAAGACACTTTCTTCATCTGCCAATAAGCTTGGATATTTCCTCAATAAAAAAAAAAGTTTTAAGCTAAGCTGTGAGCCACAACTGCTCAGCTGTCGTCACTTCTTCATCAGAAGTGAATCTTCGCCCTCGTAGGGCTGCTTTCAGGGGAACAAACAGATCAAAGTTTGGAAAGGGATGCATAGTAGCCTTCTTGATGTCCAACACTTGTGAGGCCTTCCTTGAACACTGTTACATACTTATATATAATACATACATATACATATATATATATATATATATAAAAAATACACACATTATTTATATATATATATATATATCCGGCACCAGGTACACCCTTAGACCACAGAAAAATGAATTACTGCACACTGCGTTTCTTTCAAGCAAATCACAAGTGGGGCATCCATTATTGCTCGCACCACAGTTACAAATTAACTGATGTAATACATTCACACCTGCACAGCAGTGACTGGGGAGACATTAGCCTTGATTGGACAGCACTGATACATAAGACAGTGCCGCCAACAGAGGTTTTAATGTAACTGTGGTGCGAATAATTTTTGACTCACCCTTATAGTATTTGGACCACAAGTTTATACAAAGGCAGGTGAAGTACATCATTTGACATGAAAGCAGCGAATATCATGATGATGATTCTTGTAAAAGGATGCAGCAGTTAAAGCCTTTTAGATGTCAATAATTTATAAGCAGTGGAAATGTAAAATTGACCTGTAGTAAAAGCAATGGATCATTGTCAGGGGAACATAAAATAAATAAGAATATTAAACTTGGTCAGCAGTATTTCAGTCCCCGGGCATGACGGCAAGCTCTTTATTTAAATTTAACGTTTTCTTATTCACATTTACAAGTAAATTCTCATTGTTCCTGAGAGTTTCATTCACATTTCAGTGCACGTTCTGGGGGCTTTGTATGCTGTTTAGCATCCATCTCTTTTTCTACGACCTAAAAACACACTACACCAGTATTCACGCTGATGTTCAAGTCCATTAAAAACTGCTGCCTCATATATGTATGATTATTTCTACTGAATCAGCGCTTTTCTCTCTCTCTCTCTCTCTCACACACACACACACACACCCCACTTGAGCAATAATCTAGCCATGAAAAAGCAGCCTAAATCTAATTTAGGTTTTACTGTCTGCCTCTGACAGTCTGTTCTGTGTCTCTGTTTACCCCCTTGTGTGTCTCTTTCTCTCTCCCCTTTGATGAAATCTCTACACTGTCGCTGTCCATCTGTCTGAGGCAGTCATGCCTCCGTGCTCCACGCTGACAGCTCAGCTCATATCAGGCTGACCTGTGTGCAACCACGGATGATTGCTCGACAAAGGGGCTAATTATAGTAACCAACACCTGTAGCACTTACACCCTGTATTGACCTAAAACATAGAACTGGCTGAAGTGTGCACAATAACATTGCATAATAACACAAATATATCCATCAATCATCTATTCATTCATTAACAATCTTTAAATATATTTTTGTTACTGTTAGATTTCAAGAATTTTCTTTTTTGGTGTGTTCTGTTGCTATAGAAACTAAGCATGTTATACTGACTGGATTAATATAAACCTGTGATGTCCCTTACAGCTGGAACTATAGCCAGAAAAAAACAAGGTAACAGCCACTTATCCTGCCAGTGGCTTTGTTTAGTTTTAAAATGTCTGTGTGGCGTTTCTGGTGCCATCTTAAAGCAACACTGCAGCTTAATCTTGAACCATCAATACATGGGTTGGAAGCTAGATATTTCAGTTTTGCTTGCAGGAAAATAGTAGGCATGGGAATAACCAGATATGATATCATATGATGTCACGATACCTCGGCGGCGATTCGATCTGTATTTTTACGATTTTGTAAATATCCAGATTTTTTTATATATACACACACATTTTTTATTTTTGTTAAAATTCTAAAGAATCTTAGCAAACGATTTGCTCCTACACACAGAATGATGTGCTGTCTGTCAATGTGTGAATATTAAAGAGCACACCACCTGCAGGGTTGTAGAGGAACAGCAACATATCACCACCTCAAACACAAACATATAGAAATTAAATAAATATATTTCAAATAAGATTTGGGAGTTTTTGTGATACATGAATTTCCACACTAAATAATCACAATACATCACTGAATCCATTTTTCCTGTCTCCAGAAAATATGTAAAGGAGTAAGAGACACCTTGGACTAAAGCGATACAGGAAGTACTGTATGAGGTGTGTTGTGATGAAGATAGAATGTTTTGAGCATAACAGCAGAACGTATGTTTAGTGGAAAAAAAAAAAAAAAGACATCATCTAAGAAATGCCGGTAGTGTAAGATAGATAGGTAGATACAGTACTTTATGAATCACAAAGGGAAATTGTAATGTAACAGCAGCCAATTCACAGTTTATGCAACAAGATACAAGCAAACACGGCAAAGCATAACATTAGGCATCATGCTATGGAAGCGTCATGTTATAGGTTACAATCTACACTCTTTTAAGCTGGGACTGAGTCTCGAGTTAAGATACTAGAAAATTCACTTTCACTCATTCTTTAATACCACTTATCCTCTACATGCTTGCGGGAGGCCTCAAGCCTTTCCCAAGGGATTCCAGGCACCAAGGCAGGGTACATCCTGGACAGGGTGTCAGTCTATCGCATGTGCGCACACACACACTTATTCAGTCACACACTTTGGTGGGTTTCCTCCAGGTACTCTGGTTTCCTCCCAAGCACAGGGAGAACATGCAAAATCCATGGGAACAGGGGAACATGAAATAAACATACCCCAAAGCTCAAACCCTCGACCCTGTGAGGCCACAGTACTAACCACTAGCCAACTGTCCCACCCCTAGAAGATTCAATTACAAGGAAGAGGTGCTTCAACAAACTAATCGTTAATGGCTGTGAACATGAGCAGCCAGGTTATCACACGCTTTGTCTTTCTACAAATAAACAAACAGTCTTATTTCTTTTTCGGTTGGTTCCTATATTACAACGAATATGGAAAATCATCTGACATATCAATTTTGCGTCTACAGTATATAGGATAAATTGTACATGGATAGCTTGTAAACTGAATCAGTTTAGGCACACTAACTATTCGCCTTGTTTAAATTTTCAGAAGCAATAAATTAAAAAATTCTATAGACGTCTAAACTAGTGCTTTAGTGTTATACTGTAGTCGATATGACCTTTTAAGGATCATGCGACTTTGCCATATTGATATACTGTGATAAGGTTTCACGGGGCATGTGTTCTGCACACATTTGCTCCTATTTATTTATTTTTTCCTAAACATGAGTGGAATTTGGTTAGCGGCAGCCTGTCGCTTTGACTTAACATTTATGTGAAAGACAAAAGATATTGATTAAAAAGCTTTTTATACAGCATGCGGTTTTCTACTCTTCTTGTCTCGTTCTCCTTCACAGATGAAAGTTTAGAATTTCCCACTAAACAGTACAAACGGTTCAAACACGACTCTTATTTATTAAATAAAAAAAATGAGTCAATTTACAGCAGAAGCGAAATGGGTATAAAGCACATCCACAAATCCTGTTTATCCTTCTGTATGACCAGTAATCATCCTCAATCTGCCATGTGCACCTCAGGCATGCTGCAAGTCTACAGAAGAAAAAGAGAAGAAATTATATCTAAATGTGCATATTGTGCAGTGAAAAAGTATTTGCCCCTTCCTGATAATTATTTTTTTGCATATTTGTCGCACTGTCACACTTAGTGGCGGCCATTCAATAAGGGGCGCTGGGGCTCCGCCCCCTTAAAGTTAGGCAGAGAAGAATGCTACTTTAACATTTAATTATTTAACATAATTATTTATTTTAATAATGAAATAGTCATTTAGTCATTATATTCCGCTGTATTTCTTAATATAATTTATTTACAAACAAAAAAAAAAATTCTAAACTGTAATACATTCGTGTTCATGTATGCGGGGCACCGGACAAACGAGTGTCTATGTAGGCATGTAAATTTTTGAAAAGCATGTGATTTGAGGCTGAGCTCTAATTGGATTTTTTCAAAATCATCCTTTGACTAACCCAAACCCTCCCACTTTTGTTCTTAGCGAATTAATATTGTTTTTAAATATTTGGGCTCATGTGATTTGATCATTCTCAACAAGTCTTATTAATGGTCAGCAGATTGTTAGTTAATGTATTGAATAGTGATTGACGTGGAATCCAGATAAATATGAGAGAAACCTGATCTTCCAATTAAGCAGCAGTCAAGTGATCGAGGCCGAGCGTACACTCGGTGCTTTTCCAGCACTTCTTATGGCTATTTACAGGCGATTATTAAAAGTTTAATTTTTTTTGCGCCCCCCCCAAAAAAATAAATAAATAAATAAATTTGTCGCCACTGATTAAGATCATCAAACAGATAAATGAGTAAATACAAAATGCAACTGTCCCAACCTACCTGGCCCTATGTGAAAAAATAATTGCCTCCCTGATGCTAAATCATAAATGACCTGTGATTAACCATATTTTTCGGTTTCAAGCTAAGACTTTCGCTTGCCACACCCAGGCCTGATTACTGCTCTAATTTCTTGACTGCTGAATCAAGAAATTACTTAAACAGAACCGGTCTAACACATGCTAAAACATCTCAAAAAGCAACACATCATGCCACAATCTAAAGAAATTCAAGAACAGATGAGAAACAAAGTAAGTGACATGTATCAATCTGGAAAGGTATACAAAGCCATTTCTAAGACTTTGGCACTCGACCGCGGCGAGAGACATTATCCACAAATGGAAAAAAACTTGGAACAGTGGTGAACCTTCTTAGGAGTGGCCATAAACAAACCAAAAACAAAAAGTTAATTCTTGAAAGGCATCTTGTTACATCTGGCATAAAACTAACAGCGTTTCATAGAAAATCATACTAATATTTACATATGGTGGTGGTAACATAATGGTCTAGAGCTGCTTTGGATCTTTAGGACCTGGGCGGCTTGACATAATTGATGGAACCATGAAATCTGCGCTCTACCAGAAAATCCTGAAGTAGAATGTTCGGCCATCATCAGCACTTAAGCAGCAAGACAAATAATTGCAACACACCAGCAAATCCACCTCTTAATGTCTCTGGACTTAAACCTGATTGAGATGCTGTGGCAATACCTTGAACAGGCTGCTGATGCTCGAAAACCCTTCAATGTGGCGGAATTAAAACAATTCTGGAAAGAAGAGTGGACCAAAATTCATCACAGCGATCTGACAGACTCATTGACAATTATTGTAAATGCCTGATTGCAGTTGCTGCTGCCAAGAGGGACACAACCAGTTATTAGGATTAGGGGCAATTATTTTTTTCACCTAGGGCCAGGTAGGAGTGGAAGCGCCCCCTTATATAATAAATGTAATAATAATTTAAAAACTGCATTTAGAGTTCATTTAGGTCATCTTTGTCCAATATAAATATTTGTTTGATGATCTCAGTGGGACAGATTAAAAAAAAAAAAAAGTTTTTTTTTTTTAAATGGTGCAAATATTTTGTGAAATGTATGTGAAATCAGCCAAATACACACTTGCAGTGAAGAGGAAAGTGAAAGAAAAGTCATTTGTCTAGTCCAGTTAAAGAATTATTTAATATGATAGGCTCTTCTATTACAAAGCAAACAACTCATTGAATGAATAGATGAATGCATTTGTGATTTCAGTCTGAACACCAAATAACACACAAACTTTGGCCACGAGTGGTTTATACGATGCCAATTATGCAAATAAGGCAGAACTGTGGCCCTTTATGTGTCACAAAGTGGATATACAGGTGCATGTGCAAGTTTTGTTTTTATTACCATCACTACAGCAAACAAACCACAAGGCTAGGCAGTACACACACAAAAAGATAGTCAGGTGAGATTAGCCAAAATCAATAGAGCACACATGGGCATTTTTAAGTAGAGAGGCAAATTAAGTAGTGTGTTTGCAAACAAGTGAGTGATGCAAGTTATCCGGTGACTCTGAGCAGAGCGGAGCGTGTGCTGCTTAAGGACATGTGGCAAGCCTAACAGTCATTAAGCCCTGGTTCATCACCTGCCACGCAGATGGAGCTCGAGTGGTGAAGTCAAATCGTGACCAAAACCACAAATTTGTTTCTTTGCTCTTATAAAGACGGACAGAAACCAAACTCCACAGCACAGTGCTTCCCGATCTGATCTTTGTTGAATGTAAATAAAAAAAATTATCTAAAATCAAAAGCACACAGATTGATCAAATCATAATCAAGAATGTGTTCCAGTAAGTTTCATGCTTCACCTTCATGTTTCTTCCAGCCTAGTTGTTCCTGTTAATCTGTAAAAGATTTGCGTCTGTACATGAAACCTACATTGGTTTTCCTTTCGGTTTTATTTAGGCTTTTTCAGTGTGAAACCTGTACAATCCTACTGACAACTCACACTGATGTTCCACAGGGAAATACTTCACTGGGTTATATTTATTATTGACACTTTTTAATGACGGTCACGTCTTGTTTCTATCAACGTGACAATTTGACTGTGTAATCTGTTAACTGTTACCATTGGTAATGCAATATGATGCTTATGAGCCAGCTACAAGGCCACACTTTTGTTTACTCTGTCCTGTGATTATGAGGTCATTAATACGAACAGCACCTTGAATGCCTGCGAGTTTCAATTCAACCATGCTCCAGTTACAACATTGGCATTTGGCAGACACCCTTATCCAGAGCAACTTACATAAGTGTTTGATGTTTCCATCAATAAATATATCCTTACACTGGTTCACTAGGGTAACGACTAGACAGGCATCAGGGTACATCAGACAGGCACTATTGCAAAGGATCTTTTTTTTTTTTTGCATGGTTTTATCCAAATAAATAAGAAACAGATAGGTCTTTAGCCGTTGTTTAAAGATCGCCAGTGACTCGGCTGTACGGACATCTAGAAGAAGTTCCACCACCTAGATCCCAGAGCAGAAAACAGTCTAGATGCATTTCTCCCTCGATCCCCGAGAGATAGTGGGACCAGTCGAGCAGCGCTCGAGGATCGGAGGAAACGTGACCCAGTGTGGGGTGTCATAAGTTGGATACTCAACGGTTATTCCTACATTCGTTTTTGGTAAGCACTTGACCAGGCTCGCCCTCGATCCAGACCACCAGGAGAGTACACACTCATTCACACCTTGTGACCAAGCACCTACTGGCTTGTTTTTGAGAGATCCTAGAGGAAGCCAAGCTGAGAACATGCAAAAACAAACAAACAAAAAGACTATACAGAGAGTAACCTGAGCTCAGGATCAAACTCTGAAGCTGTGAGATGGCCATGCTGCCCAAAAATGGTGTTAATGGTAACTTTATATAATCACACTAAAATTATAGATGCAATGCTCAGATTTGTGACATTATAGTTCATAATGAATCTCTCAATCTTATTTTATATACAACTTCTCCTATATTTCTTCTCATTTAGATACATCACGCTATATATCTATATTAGGAGAAAACCCAGAGGCTAGGAAGCATGTAAAGGTGCCTGCATATAAAAGGAAAAGGAACAAATGATAGCATGTGACTGAGGCGGAAGTTTGTGTTTAAAGAGGAGCTGATTTGTTTATGTCCTCATAGCAAGGAGTGCTCATAAAAGCCACGGCATGGAGTTAGTACAAGTCAACATCAAGCTTCTCGCTTTCAGGCTGATCTGCACTTGCGTGTGCACCTCGCCAGCACAGAGCTTATTAACATATCAAATTCCCTCAATTAGCTAAACAAGTAAGGACTGCTTTAAGCACTGCAAACAAGTAGGGAATTTTCTTTCACAAAAAAAATACATGCATGACTTGCTTACAGAACATGATCAGTATGACATTCCCATCCCTACCTAACCTGTCTGAATTAACAAGTGACACTGGAATGCATGGGTGTGTCTGAAAACTGATTAGCATGCCTTACACATAAATACACCTGTATGGCATGACTGACATTTTTTCTAAATCATTTTTACGAGAGACGAGTCTTTCACAGGTTTCTCCAGAGCACTAGTTAGGTTTTAAGTGAGGCTTTTGTCAGCTCATGATGTACCCAGGCACAGTAAAGCGCTCAGCGTGGTTCATATCATCTCTCTCTGTCACACACACACACAGTCGTCTGCTCCCACAGAGCTCTGAAAAACCAAACACAACAAGAGCTGCACAGCGACGAGCCCTAGCTACTTCTGTCCCCCACCATTTTTTTTTATATCCTCGCTCACTTCATGGGTATAAACACGTTAATCCTCCAGGCTTGAGAGCCGGCTCGGCTATTTTACTGAGGCAGACAAAGTGGCAGCCAGGGGACACCAGTGTGTGTGTGTGTGTGTGTGTGTGTGTGTGTGTGTGTGTGTGTGTGTGTGTATGTGTGTGTATATCGGGAGGCTGGAAACGAGACGGGAGGTAGCTTAATGAAAAAGGGGACCAGACGGCAAGATGGGTGGAGAGAAAGAGGGGACATCAGGGCAGAGACAGCGAGGGAGACAGGTTGTAAGGGGTGGGGGGTTGGGGTGTGAAGAATGTGTGCACGTTTGTGTGAATGAAAACAACAGCGTGACACTGGGGTTGGAGGTTGGCAAAGACAAAAAAAAAAAGAAAAAAAAAAAAAGAGTTGTGGGGGGATTTCTCTCCTGACAAAAAACATACTATGGGGGTTGTACGTGTGAATAAAAGGATTGATTACGCATTGTGGGGGGAAAAAGCTAAATAAAAGCTTAATTTTGCCAAAGTGCGTTTTTATGTTAACTCGTATTCATGTATTATATTTAAGCGCACAGGAACCAGATTGAATCGAGTCATAAAATATTAACTTGTGCATGGTACAGATCATGGCAGCATGGGGTTACTCGATCCGTGTCCCCTGCCAGGTTGCAGAGCATGCAGATACGATAGCAACACTGAATCCTAAGGCAATCCTGAAGCTAAACACCCCCTGCTGCACCACAGCCATCAGCCGAGAGTAACATGTTTATATTCATTTTAAAAAGTCTTTTTGGGTTTAAAAAAAAAAATTTTTTTAATCTCCAACACACTTAGTCACCATCCATATCCACTGCTACAGTTTAACAAGCATAACACGAATCCCCAAGTTGAATGTGAGGCTGGACAGCTAATGCTTAAAAGGTGCAACAGTCCTTTTTCAATCTCTTAACCATTTATTTGGGTCTATTTGAGTGTGCTGTTCTGACTTTGAGAAATCATACTAAACCAAACTTCTCAAACTCGGAACAACACATGCAGATAACATGGTTGAAAATCAAGCTAGGCGCTCTGCGAATGCTCCATAATTCCTCCGTAATGCAGAACTGCAGAAGCCTCTAACACTACGGCAGTGTCAAGGCCTTCGGACAACACCAGCGTACAGCGTGTACGAAACGTACAGCACTGTAAAGTGCGTATTTTCGCCTCCAAACGCGCTACCAGGTTGCCGCTAGCTAACTGGTTTGTCGATTGCTTTGGTCTGTGCCGCAATATGTTAACCAGGAGTACACTGCGAACAAGCTGAAAGGTGGCATATCGCCACCGGGAGTACAGTCTATTTAAAACCAGTTCTTTGTTTTCAGACAGAAAGTACCGGCCCTCGGACAGAAAAACCGGTTCCATGGCGGCAAACAAAGAACGACTTATGTCAGTAGCTGGGGGGCAGGATTATCACAACCAAGTAAAAGTTTGTGACTCCATGTTTATGCCGGAGTAATGTAGTCACATGTAGTGTAGTGTTGAACCTACCACAAAAAAAAGAAATGGATTCAAAATGCAATGGGCAGCACATATGCTTTTTAGTAATGATGGTTTGATTTCAAAGTAGACTTGCAAAGCCAGGAGAACTGCTCGCAAAGCCATGTTGAAATTCGCCAAATTTTTTTTTGGTCATTGCCGGGAAAGCATTGCAGGGAAAGTAGAGACGTACACGGACATTTACTATGATGTGACTCTCTAGCCAGTAACAAAGCCAGTTCTTAGGAGGTTCACTAATGAACCGGCTCTGAACCGGCACTAGCACCAGACATGAACTAGCACCTGGTTCACTGTGGTGGAAAAGGGAAAGATGTACTTTGGTCAAAAAAAAAAAAAAAAAAAAAACCCGATTCCCCCGCCCGTTAGCACTGTCGCCTTGCACCTCCAGGGTCCGGGTTCGATTCCCGGCCAGACTCGATTCCCGTCTGTGTGTGCATGGAGTTTGCATGTTCTCCCCGTGCTTGGTGG
>JAOVVA010000019.1:20448983-20463074 GCA_028565275.1 Leiocassis micropogon
AACTATCCGTTGACTGTATCACCAGCAAACACTCGGTTGCTTAATTAATTTGACATGTTTGTGTTAATTTTTAGCACGAGGAATCGACTCCAAAGCTTTGTGCTTGACTTGTCATTTTCAACGCATCGATTTAGTGAATTGACTCTCATAAGCAGTGATAGTAGGATGGAGTAAAGACACACAGAATTTTTTTTTAAATATAAAGAAGGTGAAGTAATGTCATATTTATTTTTAACGTATATAGTTATACATTATTTTTGATATATAGAGTACAGTAATGAGACTCTTAGCCACAGTAAAACATTTGAATGGTGCAGACATTTAAAAAAAAGGCTGTACGTCTATGAATGATGATTCACTTGCACTTAACAGGAACTCGGTTGCCACATCCCCTAAAACGTCCTGACATCGCTTAAAGTGATTCACACATGTTTAAGCCATTTAAGGAGTTCCTGGGAGGCTAGCATTTTAGACGTGAAGCAGGCAGTCCAATAATGGCTCTGGTGTACTGAGAAAACTTTCTACCTTGATGGTATCCTAGTACTAGCGAAACGCTGGAATAAGTGCATTAGTGTAGCAGAGGATGATATAAATCGAAATAGAAATAAAGAGTTTTTACTCTCTTAACTGTGTACTGTTAGTCTGCACAGTGAGAAGTCCCTGTTTGACTTGAACACACGTATTGGGGAAAAAAATTAAATAAAAAATTCTGTTACACCGGAAGAGCGGCATCCCGTTATTCTTTTTTTGTGGTCTGAGGGTGTACCTGGTGATGAAACACCACACGGATGAGCATAAACAGAAGCATTTGGATATCTGCAAACAATATATCCGATACTCTAAGTAGGGTGAAAGTTTCTTAAAGAAAATCATTACTAGACATGTAACATTAGACATGGATTCATCACTACGAGACTGAGAGTAAACATATGGAACGGAAACAGATATGTTATTAAACTTTATATGCATTCTTTCTTTTTCTTAATGTGGCATTAAATTAATGCTGTAATTGAATAAGTTCAGTGTGTAGGGGTGGGAGGTGGTTCAGGGGATGGGAGTTTTATTGTTCCTTTCATAAATATAAAAATCAATGTAAAAAAATCAATTAAATACGTTCAATTAAAAAAATATTTTTACATAATTTTCTAGACACAGTAGGTAGAAAATACATAGTAAAATACACATGTAGTACATTCAGAAACATGACACAAAATAGGCTAAATCCCAAACGGCTCTTCACTAAAACATAGCGCACTACAGTGGGTGTTATAACCCTATTCAAAGCCTATGTACTGCCCCTATGTAGGGAACATACAGGTATTTGGTACTCAACCGGGCCTTAGTAACGCGAAATCCAAGATGGCGACTTCCAGCGCGGTTCTGTCTCTTTCCAAATCCCTAAACCAAATACGACTGGGAAACGCGGTTAAGGCAAGATTTTAGTTATTATTTTTGTTTAAAGACAAATTAGCGTTACGATGTACATATTACTGTGTTTAAAAAAATCCAAACCGAAGGCAGTTTGGCAAAAGATGGAGCTGATTTAAACATGACCTACAGGTATAAAAGCTAGGATGCTAGGTACCGTGCTAAATGAGACGAATGTACTTTGTTGAATACAGCATACGTTAATATATTTTAGAGAAAACAAAAGCAAAAACATGTGTTTAATCTGAGTAATAAGACTATCTGGTACTGTATGTGTGTTCCTTCAGAAAAATACCACCTTTGCGTAGAATGTCTCACCGCTTGTCTGTATAAGCAACTGGCCAATCAAAGCGCAGTAAATGAGACCCTCCCAGCCAATCAGAGCGCAGTAAATTAGACCCTCGCAGCCAATCAGAGCGCAGTAAATGAGACCCTCCCAGCCAATCAGAGCGCAGTAAATTAGACCCTCCCAGCCAATCAGAGCGCAGTAAATGAGACCCTCCCAGCCAATCAGAGCGATGTAAATTAGACCCTCCCAGCCAATCAGAACGAGAGGGTGGAAGAGAAAAAAAATGGTGAACACAAGTTTAGGCCATGTTCAGGCATCTACAAAGTCCAGTAAGTAACGTTCACACAGTCACTAGTTTACTGTACGTCCTATAAGTCCACTATTGCACAAATATCGTCATAAACAAAGCTGACGTCAAATCAAGGAGACTAGCACACAGAGCTTGACATCAACGGCACACAAGGTGACGTTACAACAAGCCAAAATCTCTGTTTCCCCCCGTCCACACAACATCGCTGAAAACAGAGTTTTAAAATCTTCACTTTGGACGGAGTTTTCCAAAAGCTCCGTTTTCAGCGACCAAAACTGGGTTTGCATGTGGATGAAAGGCCAAAACCGGAGATAAAAATCTCAGTTTTTTTAAATACCGGCTACGTGTGGACATGGCCTTAGACAGCTAGCTCAGTGACATGCCACAAGTTTATCAGTTTGACTGTTTTGATGGGCATTGGTGACTCGGTGATGGGTTTCCCATCTGCCATGTGGAAGGCCCGGGTTTGATCCCCACCAAATGCCCAAACCCCAGCCACTGAATCCAGTGCTGGTCCCAAGTCCAGATAAAATGGGAAGGTTGCATCAGGAAGAGCATCCGGCATAAAAACCTGTCCCAAGTTTTTTAACGGTCCCTAGATCGGCTGGTCCACTGTGGAGACCCCTCGACGAGAGAAACTGAAAGACCGACAACAACTGGACTGATTGTGATGATAATCGTGGAGGTTTTGACTAACTGTGTGCTTAACTGTTTTGTCTTTAGGTGTTTGGAACAGCACTCTCCAACCAAAGGGAGAAATCTACATACACAGTGGGTATTAACTGATCAGAGGGTTAGCTGATGTAGAATAAGTGAAAGTAGATGAACAAGATGTTTAAACAAGAATTGATAGGTTAAATAACAAGATTATTATGCAAGTTGTTTAGGTGGCTTGTCCTAAAAGTCTGGAGTTGCAAAGACTCCCATAGTGTATGGCATAGTGTACAAAAATAAACAAAAGCCTTTAACCTCTTCTAAACCTCTCTCTCTCTCTCTTTCTCTCTTTTTCTTAATCCTTAAGGGGAAAAGCATAGTAAGTATCCTGGCCTTTGTTTTAAGCATATGAACTCTTATAATCGCCCTTTATAGCTAATGCAAAAAGTCTGAGCAATGCGTTGATGTCCTCAGCCTCCCCCTGCCAGATATGGTGGCAGACACACGGTTACACTGATCCCAGGAGACGGGATTGGACCGGATCTGCTTAACCATGTGCGCGAACTTTTCAGGTCAGTCTCATGAACGGTTGCTCTATCAGTATACTGTATTTTCTTGAATGTGTGTGAGCCGAATAAAAAAATGGCAATGGCTTCCACTGCTAATGATAGTAAGGAGTATAATGTCATTATCTCTTTCTATAACATTACCTACTGTTTACCAATTTACACATTTGTATATAAAAATATATTTTGAAACGTTTTATTGTGTTGTAGGTTCAGTTGCGTTCCTGTGGACTTTGAGGTGGTCAACGTCAACTCTTCCCTAAATAACGAGGATGACATTAACAATGCCATCACTGCTATTCGTCGTAATGGAGTTGCTCTTAAGGGTTAGTGCTCTGCCATTGTTTTGAATTGAATAAACATTATTGTGAGAATGAATCTAAGGTTCAAATTTGTAGTGTTCTATAGTTACTCTTAGTCACGGGTTTAAAACCTCTTATCTAAAATACTTTTTCATGTAACATGTCATTGAAACCCTGCCATGTCAATTTGTTGCCTACAAAATAATAAATACAAGGGGCATTCACGTCAATCTGGGAGTTTTGATTGTGCAAAATAGCAGAACACAGTAATGAGAATAAAAACAATCTTTATTTCTGTATATAATCCGCTGCTACGCTAATGCACTGATCCCAGCGTTTCACTAGTGCTTGCATTCCATCAGGGTTTTGGTTTGTAGGGATTATGGGTAATTGCCTTCCTTTTTCAGTCTTGGTGCACGTGCGTCACTCATATAGTCAACATCTGTGCACAAATTGTATAACATTGTGACCACGTGTGTGTGTGTCCATGTGTAAAGCAAAAGCAAGTGTCATTAGAGAGATTACTTGGTAAAGATCCAGAGTCTCTCTCTGTCAGAAAGCAGTGATTCTGTGTGTGCATGCGCGCTAGTGTCATCATAGAATTTCCTTGTTAAAGAAGTTTCCCGACAGCGTAGTGTTTCTGTTAGTGTGTGTTTGTGTGTGCATGTGTGTGTGCTGTGTATCGCCATCCTGCTTTGAGTTTACATCTGTCGTCTCATATAGTAGGAATTTAAATCACCGGAGGCCAGCTGATTTGTTATCAATACCATACCTAGGTGGCGATTTGATTTGTATAGCGATTCTGTTAATATCATGATTTTATAAAAATCCTAATTTTATATATTTTTTTAGATTTTGATATCTCCCACCACACAGGACGATGTGCTGCCGGCCAATGTATGAATAGTTTAGAGCTTCACCTGTAGTATTATAATGGAACTGCAACATTTTGCCATTTCAAAAAAAAAAAAAAAAAAAGTATTTTGGAGTCAGTGTGACAGTCATCATCATTCTAAACAAACATTGCAAATTAACTTGCAAATGAAATGCTTTCAGTGTCATTTTTGGTACGAAAGACACAAAAGAATCGGGAGACGTAACTGAAGCCTTTTCCCCACCGTCTCTCTCTCTAAGGTCTACTAATGAATTCTGTAGTAGTTAGTTGATTCAACTAAAGAGAGAAGAATAAAAATATTTTTACTTAATATTTGTATTTGCGGCATTTTTAAAAATAAGCCAAAAATCGTAATTGGAAACATAACCGTCTTTTGCAGCTTCAGTAAAGCACAATAACACCCACAATAACGTCCATTCTATACGAGATAAAGTTAATGGAATTAAAAAGCCGTTGTCATGTTTACAAATCCATCAGTGCACTACATTATACATCTGAATACTTGTGCTAAAAGAGGAAGTAAAAATTTGTGTTCAAATTTAGTGCAGAGCTTTATTCATGAAGAGAATTTGTGGTTTTTGTGCTTTCTTGTAGGTAACATTGAGACAAACCACACAATGCCACCTTCTCACAAGTCCAGGAATAATCTTCTCCGGTAAGGCTTCTGTATTTCTGTAATTGACTGTTAATATCAATTTCAAAAGTTTTTTTATTGTTATTTGTCTCTCTGGTTTTCTCTTCATCCTTCGTTTTGTGTCTCAGCACAAGTCTGGACCTGTACGCTAATGTAATGCACTGCCAGTCCTTGCCGGGGGTTCAGACCCGCCACAAGAACATTGACGTCATCATCATTCGAGAGAACACTGAGGGCGAGTACAGCAGCCTGGAGCATGAGGTAAACGCCACTATTCTGTCTCTCCGTGCGCTCACTTTCTTGCTTGTGCTTTCAGTAGTACTGCTCACTTGGTCTCAGCTGCACTTCTGTTTCCTTCCTGTTTATTCTATACAATACAGAAGCATGGATTGTATAGAATAATGTCATCTTCCTGTTCCTACAATTAGTCCTCGTTATGAAACTGATTAAAGTGTCTGGACATCTGTGTGTGTTAGAGTGTACCTGGTGTGGTGGAATCCTTAAAGATCATCACACGGAACAACTCTCTGCGTATTGCTGAGTATGCCTTCAAGTTGGCCAGAGAGAAAGGCCGACACCGTGTCACAGCTGTCCACAAGGCTAACATCATGTGAGTTGTTCTGCATGCTCAATAGAAACGCATCATGTTTCAGCATGTCCTAGATACGGTTTAATGTTCCAGTATGACCTCTGTCATCTCTCTCTCTCAGCTCTTACAACAAAAATGACCCGTCTTTAAGGTTTAATTTACACTTAAACTTGAAAATGTGCGAATGCTTCAGAGATTTGACTCAATGAAAATCTTATAAGACATGAATATATTCTAATCTAACCCTACCTCATTCAGATTTTCTTTCCATCAAATACAATTCATTTTAATGTAATCATTCAAGCAGGTGATGGACATGGACTTAGCTCATGGGAAAACAGACCAATTCTTCCTATTCAGTATAGTCTTTAATTACAACCGCACATATGTTTCTTTTATTTAGCTGTCTGTAATAGTGTCAGCTATTATGTAGTTACTTATAAATTGATATGTAATTATAGCATCACATGGGCCGTGGGCAGATTTCTGAATGAACATTTGTCTGCCTGTCTGTCTCTATTTCACTACCTGTCTGTCTGTTTCCCTCTCTGTCTTTTCTCCTTCTATTTCTCGCCAGGAAACTGGGCGATGGCCTCTTTCTCCAGTGCTGTAAAGAGGTGGCCTCTGGATACCCTGACATTGCCTTCGACAGCATGATTGTAGATAACACCACTATGCAGGTAAACATGGGTCAAAAAAGTTCTACCGGTTTTTGACTATAGAGTTCTAATGTATATGCCCTGTCTTAAGGCGTATACATTATAAATATAAGAATTATTTTATACATATAACATTATAATGTGATTTATGTGGTATGAAAAAAGATATGATAAAAACAGAACTTACTCTTAAAAACGAATGCCTCATTGGTGTTGCCTTCGTGTTGTTTTTCTTTCTGCATTGCATTTTGTCTCAGCTTGTGTCCAAGCCCCACCAGTTTGATGTCATGGTGATGCCTAATCTGTATGGTAACGTGGTCAGCAACGTGTGCGCTGGGCTAGTGGGTGGACCCGGGTTGGTGCCTGGAGCTAACTACGGGAACAATTATGCTGTTTTTGAAACGGTGAGTATTGGGTTAGATGAAGTGACAGTGTATTTGAAACAATGGTTAAGATTAAATGGCTTTTAACCCATAAGAACCCATAGCGACACAGGTGTCACAAACCTTTTTAAAACTTTCGGATTCGGCTTTATCCTTAAAGTCCCTAAGTTATATCAAACATGGATCCTGTTGCAGTCGTGTGACAATCTGTGAATTTGTGTACTCATGAAATCATTTCCAAAATTAGCAAATTTTAAAAAGCTTTCATCACATTGAACAATTTTAATGATTTAATAACCCATCTCATGTTTTATATTGAACCTGTTTAGACTGCATTTCTTTAACAAATTGATATAAGAACAAATTAAGTGTTCCATGCGGTTTCTTTGTTTTGTGTTATATCCCTCATAATGTCCCTTAAAGGAGAAATGGACTCTTAGGTGTTAATATACACTTCAGCAGTTGGTACCTATGCCCTTTTTTTGTTGTTGCCCAAACTCGAATTGAAATATGGCCTCACTGAGTAGTCTCAACATCATGTGTGTGTAAATTTTTTTTTGGGCCCCTCTTTTATAAGGCTCTATTTATACATTTCATTTATATTATTAATAATTAGGGCACTGGTGGCTCAGTGGTAGGTGTTTAGCCTGCCATGCGGAAGGCCCGGGTTCGATTCCCAGCCAGTGCTCAAACCCCCCAGCCACTGGATGCAGTGCCGGTCCCTAGCCCGGATAAAATGGGAGGGTTGCGTCAGGAAGGGCATCCGGCGTAAAAACCTGTGCCAAGTTGTGGTGCGGACTGGGTATTCCACTGTGGCGACCCCTTGCCGGGAGCAGCCGAAAGACCAACAACAACATTGATATTATTAATAATTAATTAATCTGTGCAGATGTATTGAGTTGACTTATGAATGTCTTGTCCTGACAGGCCACTAGGAACACCGGGAAGAGCATCGCTGGACGGAACATAGCCAATCCCACTGCAATGCTGCTGGCCGGCTGTCTCATGCTGGATCACCTCAGGTAAGTTCAGCTCGTCAGACAACCCCCCCCGCCCAGCTTTCACCACACGTGATGGTTTGACATAATTTTCCGTTTCAGACATTAGTCATTTCTCTCAGCATGTGTAATCAGTGGGAAAGTTGGATCCAGACACATTAAGGCCTGAATCATGCTACTGTGTCGCCTTTACTTACTGATTTATTTATTTATTTGTTTGTTTGTTTTGATTATTCAATTATTTTATTATATTAAGGCCCAACCATAGCTACACATTAAGCTTAATTATAACTTTAACCACGCTGTCTGTGAATACTTTTCAAGTGACATTGATTAGGCCACACTTGGATCTATTGCCCTTAAGTCATTTTTGGGCGCCTCAACTTAAATTATAGTATAACTAATCGTGAAAGCTCTTACTAAAAATATAAATGATGTTAACCTGTGTAATCGTTTCTTCATTTCATTTCTCTAGACTTCACGAGTATGCCAGCATGATCCGTAATGCCATTTTCACCACCATGAACGAGACTCAGGTAATCGCAACTCATGCCACAGCTATGTCACGTACACTGCCTGGTCAAAAAATAAGGGAAAGAGAAAGTCACACACCCAAATATTTTGTTGGAACACCTTTTGCTTTGACACATTCAGTGTGCCATCGTTTCGATGAGTTTATGCACTGTCACACCATTTATTTCCATCGACAGTCGCATTCATTTCTCTCGACATCTTTGTATTGATGATGGGAAAGTTAGACCGCTGTGTAAAGGCAGTTCAAGCACATCTCAAAATACTCTCAATAGGGTTAAGGTCTAGACTCTCTAGTGGAGTAGTCTCATGCTCCTCGAGCAACTCTTTCACGATTTGTGCCCAATTAATTCTGGTATCGATATCTTGTAATATGCCCATGCCATCAGGGAAGAAAAAGAATTAATGGAAAAAATGGTCATTCAGTATATTCAGGTTGTCAGCTGACCTCATTTTTTGGCCAGATTTCAAGATTCAAAGAACTTTATTAATCCCAGAGGGAAATTGCTTATGACTTGGCTACAGTTGCTTACAGTCATTTTCAGGAGGAACATTGCTGGACCTAGACCTGAACAACAGACGCAACCTCAGATCATAACATTGCCCCCACAGGCTTGTACGGTAGGCACAAGGCATGATGGGTGCATCATTTCATCTGCCTCTCTTCTTACCTGGATGTACCCATGACTCTGGAATAGGGTTCATCTGGATTCATCAGATCACATGACCTTTTTCTAACGCTTCATAGTCTATTATTTATGCTCCCTTTTTATAAGCCTTTTTTTTTGCCCAAGCTGTTTAGTCCCAATCCCCAGAGTTTCCTTGAGTGTGGAAATGCTCTTACTCTTACTATTAAACATAGCTGTGAGTTCTAATAACAATTTGATATCACCAAATCGATCTGTTTGTTTAGGCCTTTTTTTCTGACCACATTTCTTCCCTGAAGATGGTTCAGAACTATCCTCCCTGGTTTTAATAATGCATTGGACAGTTCTAAACCCAGTTTTAGTAGTTTCAACAGTCTCCTTAGTTGATGCTGGACAATAACTTGGCCCTTCTGAAACAGAGTAACATCTTTGCCACAACCACAGGATATGTCTTTCTGACATGGTATATTTAGAAAACAAGAAGCGGCTCACTATATCAGTTAGGAATAAATGATTTGTTGCCAGCTGAAAACAAGTCAGCAAAAAGGCATTTTCCTATTTACCTATTTGTTTAGTTAAACCCAGGTGGTGACACTTTTTTTTTTTGGCTGGGCAGTATATTTGCACTTTTTAGGAAAAGTAGGCAGAGCTTGGCTATATTTCATTATGTAATCTGTGACCCTGCTGGACTTGTAGAACAAGTTTCAGGCAGATATTTTTAGTACATATTGTAGTTGTAAGCCAGATACGATTGTGTGTATATAATATGACAATGGCGAAATTGTCAAAGAAAATCCCTGGTACCTGCCCATGTCTAAGCAACACTCCCTCTAAGCAATCAATCTAGACCTCATTAGTGTTATTCTGCAGCTTAACCCTCCCATTATCTCCATTATAAAGATGTAAACAAATAAATTGTTTAACAAATGTACCTACACATGTCTTATGGCTAATGGTTATGTATTTTCATTTTTTTTCTTTTTACTTTCTTTCAGTTAGGATTATGAATATCTCTTTCAGGTTTTTACAAATGTAAATAACTTCTTTTACATAATTATTCATTTATTTTCATGAATGTCATTTTTTTCTTTCTTCTGTGAACGGTTTACATTTATATTAAGTTTCATAAATGAGGCATAATAAAAGTCTAAAGGCATCTGAACAGTTTTGTTGACAAAATTCCATGTTATGTTAGCTAACTTCTGAAATGTATGTGGGAGCCAATTAGTTTTTCAATAATTTGTTAGATACATATTTAATGTGCTTAAAATTCATAAGTTTTTTACTAAACATTACCCCAAATTTAATATAGTTTAAGGATACGGTGTTGACATTTTATGGACCACAGCAATGTCAGATCTTTAAAATAAAAAAAAAAGAACAAACTTACAAGAACCTGAGCAGTTGAGCAGATAGTAGAACAAACAGGGAGCCATGAAGGGGTTGACCACAAGATTGCAGCCTTTTTTTTATTTATTTATTTTTTTTAGAAATGTCTGATGGCATTGATATATTCAGCAACTTAAAAATGTAATCAATTCTTTTTTAACAGCCATAAATTAATTTAAAATGTACTTATTTTACTTAGCACACAATAAATGATTATTGTTTTCTAATATTTTAATTGGTTTTTAACAATTTGAAAATGTGAGCCCATTTTCTGGACAAGGACTTTCTTAGGTCTAGTGAGGACACTTTATCAAATAAAAGAATCATTTTTAAGTAGGATTGAAAGTAGAGTTGATTCAGCTCATAGATTTGACCATAATCAAAATCTGTTTTTTTTGTGTTTTGCCTGTTGTGTTGTAGTTGCATACCGCAGACATCGGGGGGCAGGGCACTACCTCGGAGGTGGTACAGTCGATCATGAGGAACATAAAGAGCAGTGGACCGCTCACTTCAGAGCTCTAATGCTATAAATGCCACAAGAGCCATAAATGGTAACAGAGCAGTGTATCATAACTCTGTGTCTAACAGAATGAATCATTTTTGTAAAAAGGAAGCTTTTAGAGATTTTTCATAAATGATTAACGCTGAAATGATTATGGATACATTGATATATGCAGCAAAGGAATAATAAAAAAAATACTAATGCAGATTTGTGTTATACTATGGCATTCGAAAACATGACGCATGGTCTTTGTTTGCTGTTAAAATTGTTCATGTTTTTACAGATTCTCGGACGTTGGCACTTCAGGGTATGGAAAGAGGATCAAGATTAAGATATTTATGCTTTTTACAGGTTGTATTGTAGACATTGAAAGTTTGTATGGTCTCAGCCTGACACTGTCCTTCTAGAATCACTCGAGTGAGTTAATGATATTTATATGGGGGTATTGTGCACAGTTATGGTTTATAATGTAAAGAAAAACATTCCATTGTTAAACAACTTTGAGCTGCAGGTATATATTTCCTGCAGCCATATCATCATTACTGACATCACATGGTTTATTTAATCATTATATTCCATAATCTATTGTTCTGTCCCAGTTATAGACAGAATACCCAAGAAACTTTGTGATATGTTCCCCAGTTGCAAATACAAGGGGCATCCAAGTCAAAGTGAGACATTCGATTGTGCAGAATTTAGTACAGGACATAGGTATGAGAATAAAAACTACCTTTATTTCCCTACAGTATATAATCCCCTGCTACACTAATGCACTGTTAGTACACAGGATTCTTGATCGGACTGGATGTTTTACATCATTATAACTGCTGAAAAGCTTGCCTCCCAGAAACTCCTTTATTGGCCCAGTCATGTTTGATCACCAAAGGCATTCTGTTTTTGCACGACAATGCACAAGCGCATACTTCCCACTGCACCACTTGCACATTACTAGAACGCGGCTGGCAGCCCTGACCTCATTCTAAGCCATTTACACATAGAGTTCCTAAGGTTTTAAATATGTAGCAGGCAATCTGATCATGGCTCTGGTGTAGTGAAAAATCTTTCTATCTTGATGGTATGCAAGAACTTGTGAAATTAGTGTAGCAGGGGATTATAAAGACAAATTCAGAATTTTTACTCATAGTTATTTTTACTCATAACTATGGTGTTATTGTGCACAAACAAAAGTCCTGATTTTACTTGAACACCCCTCATATAAAATCTTGCTGAATTACAAAAGTGATATTTGCCTTGGTCTCAATACATTACTGTTCATAAGTTCAATGATATGCTTACAATTTTAACATGGTTCAATTTCTCACATGCATAGTATCTGTGATATACGGTATATCTGTAAACTGATAAGATTGATTCTTTAAGTCTTATTGTATTTCCATTCTTACAGCACTGACATTTCACTTCAATAAAGTGGTTGATAAACTTCCTTATGTCTGTGCTGTATAAGCTGTGAAAATCACAACTAGCTGTCAAGTTGTTAACACATAGCTAGACCACAAGGGGTAGAGTTTAATTACAGGCAAATTCCAGCCGACGTCTTCTGTGCTCGTTCAGATTGTACTTGAGAAATGCCTCTCCATGAGGTAGGGGACACCCGCCAAACTTACTTCCATTTACAACATTTTACTTGTATGTCTGCCAGCTTTCCTGCTATTCAGAGCTTATTTGAAGGTGAATATGATTTACTACCTCGTGACCATGTGGTTTTATCTAATTAGAGCGAGGGTTCTATTATGGTTTAAAATTCAGTTTTAGCTCAGAGAACAAGTTGTGAAAGGTTGAGGATGTGCTGCGAAAGAGGAACTAAATCGCTGGCAATTTTCAACTTATGACAGACCATAACAAGAAGACTGAAATGTTTGTTTCTGAACGGCTCACCTGGGGGCCATCGTTGAGAAGTTGATGAATGCAGTGCTGTTCTTGAGCGTTCTGGATGGCATTACTCCATACAGGCCGGCCAAGTTTAACAAAGTGAAACTCCATAACATAATTACTGCAATTAACTGCTAACATGGGCTAACACTGAAACTAATTAATGGTTATGAACCTCTAGCAGAATAACAAGGAAGTTACTATAGAACTTTTTTGCACTCCCGAGCCTTCTTGATTGAGAAAGTAATATTTTGGTTTTTAGAATATTTATTATGGTAGTAAAAATGTTTTTTCACATGGTTTAAAGGAATTTAGTAATCATTAGCAATGTTGGGATTAGCAACCTAAACACTACTATTAAGGAAAATGTCCTTAGTATGGCTGACATTCAATATTTATGATCTGTCGGGGGGACTGAGAGGTGGGAATGTAAGAATGGAGAAAATTATGCGGGAGTTCTGCAGAAAGGCAGGGTTAGTAAAGAGCATGTAGACTGCAAAGAGGGATCCATGAGTGTTTTGGCTTTCGTTTCCTGGAACTTTCATGTCACCGAGAGGCAAATCGCTGGCTTACACACATTGATCTTTTGTTCCATGATTCGGCTCCATTTCCAAGTTTGATTGCTCTTGTTTATTATCCATTTCCATGTTACATCACACTTTAAGCCCTAAAGTACACCAAGCTTACTCATTCACCTCTACATCATTTTTTTTGTCCACATTGACCCTAAGCCTAGTCATTAATTTCCAACTAGAGGATTAGGCTATCAAGCTTGCATACAAATACACAACACTCTGTAGTGTTTGTAGTGTTAAAACCTGGAACCGAATTTTAGGCAACAATGCTTGAACAATGAAGATCATTCCACTTCCAGTTTGTTTAACAACCAGCAAGTGCAACCCACTGTGTCTCCCAATGAAATACATCAATCCTGTTTCATCTGAGATGGAACTCCATCCGTGCTTTTTTTTTTTGGAGCAGAGCAAAGTAAAAAAAACAATGACTAGAAGGTCAGTTTTTATTAACCTCCTATCAATTAACTGCACATTCTTTAAAATAATATTGTTTGATGATGTTGATGAGAGACAGGAATTAAGCCTTTGGTATGACACTGCTGGTATTTTAATATTAGGGCTATTATTTGGCATAACTTTTTCATAATTATTAAATTACATGGATATTTCAAGTGGCACATGTTGGCTGAGTAAGGCTCCCTCTATCCAAAGGTACTTAATAATCTCCATGTTTTTGCACCATCATTGATCCCAACTGTTGAATCCTCTTAGAAAATCCCCTTTGTCGCAGGTCTCTGTGCTCGAGAATGTTTACGGAGATGACACTATTGACAAGAGCAATTTGCACAGATGGATGAAGTTGTTTAAAGATGGGAAATCAGTACTAAAGAGAAACTACACAATCAGAGAC
>JAOVVA010000019.1:20491729-20508565 GCA_028565275.1 Leiocassis micropogon
GAAATGCTTTGTATATCATATAATGGTTGTGTCTGGAACTGGAAAGTAAGCAAAAAAAAGGAAGGGAGAGATATTTGTCTAACCCTGTCTTGACCAAGTGTACACAGTTATCGTTAATGGCTTGGGGTAATGCTGTGCATCGAGTGTGTGTTTGAGTAAGTCATCAGTCATGCAGTGTGGACGGGTTGTTAGGACAGACTGCATGATAATGTCTTGAATGTGAAGCAGAAATATGTAACACAGTATAGAAATCACAGTGTGTGTGAGTGTGTGTGTGTGTGTGTTCTGGGGTTCCTATTCAGGGTGTATTCATGCATTACACAAAGTGATCCTGGGTAAGCTTCTGGATCCACTGTGATCCAGTGTGGGATAAAACACTTGATAAAGATCAATAAATGAATGAATGTATTTAAAAAATATTTTTTTAATTGCAAATGGCACTCAACAATTATACAACAAGCTTATTTTGGCAACTTGTCTTATTTTCAGTTTACAGTGTTACATTCCAATAAATTTTTGTTGTGATTCAGATATAATCACTTGCTTCTATTTTTATAGAATGGTCACACCCAATTCAATCACCAAGGTGCTCATTGAGTTCCTGGAGGAAATCAATGCCCTATAATTCCCACACTGTCCAGTGCCACCTTATCAGTCACTTTATCAGCGCAGTAAATAAAAGCTTATAGCATAACCCAGACGCAATGTTTGCATATACAGTATGTTGTAATTTGCACCGAACCATTAGTAAGCTCATATCTGATAAACTTCCATTCATATCTCATAATCTGGCACATAAGTATCTGCAAATAGGCTCACGGAGGCGAATGTAGAGACCGACGGGCTGCGATAAAAGACTAATGGAAAAAAAGGAAAAAGAGAAAAAGGGAGTAGTGGAAACAGATGGAGGTTTTCAGTTCTTCATGCATCACTCTAAACGCCGAGGTAAAGACAGACAGAAAGAGTCAGCTAACATGAAGGAGAACGCAGACGGGGAACTAAGATAGCAGCTCTTAGAGGACGAATCATGAGGTTTTGCAGCTGCAAATTCGAACAGTTATTTGCTGTACGGCTAATGAAACACTTCTCATTTATTATGTTCAGACAGTGTTTTGGGCTATTAGACATAGTTTACCATATTCTCAAGCCGTTTGACTAGACAAATGATTTTAAAAGGGTAAAAGAAGCAGCTGCGAGCAAGAGTTTGTGAACGCTTTGGAATTGCCTGTATTTCAGAATTTCTCACATTATTAAATCAAATCTTAAACAGATGAACAGCACATGCACCGTTCTTACTGGATAAATTGTAACTGGTGGACTGTAATTGGTTGTAAACCAAGATAAATATTTCAGAAGATCGAAATGAACATTTCTGCATCAGATATGTTCGATGAGAAAAAATGACAACCACAATAGTTTGGTAAACTTTTTTTACATTTTTTTTTACATAAACTAATTTCATTGTGGACCAACTTGTAAAAAACAACAAAAATAAAATGAATACAAACTAGCATCACCAAACTGCATCCCTCTGGTAGGGAAATTGTGTATTCCAATCCAAGTGGTGTCATGGATGGACGTTTTCTGTCCCCTTTTTAGTTAGCCATGTTACAGTACGTGAGCAGTGGTTGACAAAAATACAGACAGCTTTAGATGTCTTGTAGAAAGCCGCCTTCCAGAATGTTAGACAGGTTTGTTATTTATAAGGCAAAAATGGGCAACATTTCCACCTCTTAGCTTTACCGTCCTGGATTGGACCTACTGTTTGTGCAGCGTTTTCCTCAAGTTCATATGGGCTTTCTCAGCATGCTCTGGTTTCCTTCTACTAACCAAAAACATGGAGGTGGATTCACCTTAAGGGTGTGACTGTGGGCGTGTGGTACCTTGGTAGACACACTCCGATCCTAAATAGAATAAACAAGTTACTGAAGATGAATAATGAAGATGAATGAATGAAGAATTCCAAGCCAATATGTGGTTAACTCTAAAGAATATGACTGTTGTATTTAGATTATGTTTATAGAATGTTTTTAAAAATAAGCACATTTGTTGTACTCTTTAAAGTGCAGTATGTTTTAGGAAAGTCTACAGTTAAAGCAATGCTACTGAAAACAAAAAAGTGAAACACTCTCATCAAAAAGCATTGAAGCTCATAATACTTTGAAAGGGTTGCAAAGGATCTGACTTCACACAAGTCGATGTCACAGAAGCTTCCTGAATGCCTTTTGGGTTTTCCCGCTACTTCTGCTTCTTCTTCTTCCACCCACGCTTCCTGTGCACGCCCATTGTGTTCTGTCTGCACCTGTGTTTAATTGTCAGTCTCATTAACCCTCATCAGGCTCTGCACTTATCCCACTTTCTTTGTCTGGATCTGATGAAACGTTACTGAGTTGTTTGTTGAATGTGCTTGCTCTGGGTTGTCTTTGTGTTTTAATCCTGGTCTATTTTTGATTTTGTGGTTCTTAGTTCAACTGATCATTCTTTCTTGCTGTGCTTCATTTCTTAACCCTTTATCCCCTTTGATTTCTGCCGTATTCTTTTCATAACGTCTTCATTTTGTAGCCTTTTCATGTTTGCCATCGGCCTGTTTTGTGGTTTTGAGATTTGAATTTGCATTAATCTGTCTGTTCTTAACTCTAATAATAATAATAATAATAATAATAAAAATGAAAAATATGAGGGGCGTTCAAGACCAACCAAGCCTTTTGATTGGGCAGAAGTTATGAAAGTAGAAACTTTTATTTTTCTATATTATCCTCTGCTACACCTCCACAGGGTTTAATTTGTGCTTGGATACCATCATGCTGAAAGTTTTCTCAGTACGCTGGAGCCTGACCAGGCTGTCTGGTTCACCTCTGAAACCCAAGCCTCCCAGGAACTCCTTTAATGTCCCAAACATGTAAAAATGGATTTGAGTGAAGTTTTCTGTAAATGTTTTTTTTTTTTTTTGTAAATTGGTTTTATGCCTTCATTTGGTTTGATTTGAATGCCTCTTGTTGAAGAAAAATAAAATTAAGATGCTCCTCATATACAGTATGGTATGTCTTATCCCTCTGTGTCATCCTATATAGTCAGTTGTAAAGAGTGTGTTGTAAAATCCTTGTGGACTGATTGTAAATTCATTAGCTCTAATGTGTTGCCTGTTCGTATCTTTTGGTTGCCTGGAAACCTAATTGGTGAAAACTAAAAGATGCTAGCTGATATAACGTAATGACAAACGGCAAGCTAGTTAGCTTGTTCAGCATGAGAATAAAGACAAAGAGAAACCAAGTAGCGCATCAGCTGGGAATCGAGTATTTTACTCTGTTTAATTATGCTTGCCCGTTATTGTTCCTGCACAGATGAATTCCTTATATGATTGATGTATGTCATGTAGCAGGCAGTGAGATTTGGCATACATTATAGCTACAGCACCAAGGTGAAGCGTATTATGTTTAACATGTCCCAAATAATTATTGTCTCGCAAAAGTCAAAAAAGAAGTAATTCTATACTCCTGTACTTACTTTCCTACTAGACAGGTACAGTATGAAAAAAAAAAAAAAATACCCCAGGCACAAAATCTGTTTGTTCCATGGATTGTGTCTGGACTTCTCATTCATCCACCTCCACTGCCTATCATAAAGTCTTGCAAAGCAGCTTCCCAGATGTCGCCGTGCCATCAAAATCATAAAGAATGCAACAAAAAAAAGGCAAAAAAGATGCAAATAAAATAAAACGCAACTCATTTACGGTTCATATGATGTTACTGTACTCCAAAGAAAAATCGGGCAAATGAAAATGTTAAAAAAAGACAACCTGGGTGGGTTTTTACCGGGACAACTGGACGTGTTCTGTGAGAAGATGAGACACGATTCAGACTTTCCTGTAAATGTATGCATTGTTATATTTTTACAGAATACAAATCACTGCATACCATAACACCAAAGCCTCACTCCAGGGGACTGCTGAAGTCTAGAGTAGAGGTAATTCTATAGCAGACTGGCGCTCTGTGATCTACAACAAAAGAAGTTGTCATGCAACATCCAAAACACGGAGTAAATCAACACCAGAGTGACTTAAGCACAAGAAGTTTTTTTTTTTTTTTTTTTTAAATATACATTTTGGAATGGCCAAGTCAGAGTTCTTTCTTTAATCACGTTGACGCACTGTGGCGTGATCTGAAGCAGGCCATTCAAGCAAGACATCCTAAAATTATACACAAACTGAAACAGATTTGTGTAAAGGAACATGCCAAAATACCTCCTAATTGCGGCACAGGATTGATCAGCAGCTACAGAAAGCATTTGGTTGAGGTTACTGCCGGTAAAACGAGTTCCACTAGTAGCTACTATGAGTTCGCATACTTCCTCGCTCAATGGCCTTGAGTGTTTCAAACACTTCTTCGGTATACATATAGGGCCCCGAACACATGAATATGCTAGCTGTTAAATAAGGTTGTCTTTGTTTATCATGAAGATCATATCATATTTTTCCTGCAGACATCTTGATGAGTCTGTCAAATCGTTTAAGCACAGTTAATATAAATGCATGGGTGGAGGGTTAAATATTTGCTCAGGGTTCATGAGGGAATATAAAGAGGAGGTTTGTCTCTGTTTAAACCTTTGTGAGAACTCAAGTCAGTCCTCGGGGGGGCAATTTTGTCCTGCATATTAGATGTAATGGCAGATTTGCGAATCTTCCACAGATGGTACCATTTTGGGAAAGAGGCCCTTAAAAAGGCCTTAAGAGAGTAAGAAAGCGAGGAAATGGAGAAATGGGTTCTCTCAGGACACGTGTGTGAAATCGAACAAATTTCCAAATTCAGCGATAGCTAAGGATTCTATTAAACAGTATCTATTAAACAGGCTGATAATGGTAGTCATCAAGCTCTTTTACAATCTAGGCGGCTTTACAAACATTTATTATTTTACTCGCAAATTTCACAGTTTGCATGCTTAGATATTCTGGTGACTAGCGGCACTGATCTTTGCACTGTTGCGGTAAATCTACTGATGTAAAACCTGCATTTCTCCCACAGGCATGGAGACTGACGCAGAGGAACCAGGTTGGCACGGACCTGATCGCACGACGTCTGCATGGAACTCCTCTTCAACACTTTCCAGTGAGAACAGTGGACTGAACGGTTCGTATGGTAGCGGATCGTATTTCTGGCTGCTTCAGAACAGTTCAGCAGGGACCACTAATGCCCCACTTGCGGGCATGGTGCGGGACGTGACACTGGCACAGGCAGAGATTGGCATCCTGAGCGTGATCCTGGCGCTCACCACGCTGAGCAACAGCTTTGTGCTCTGGGTTCTTCTGCGGAGGCGCAAGAACAACGCTCCCATGCACCTTTTCATGGTTAATCTCTGTGTGGCTGACTTGGTGGTGGCCTTCTTTCAGGTGGGCAAATGGATTAACATGGTATACAACAAATAATGAGAGAAAATGTTACCACTACGTCATGCGTAACATTTCAGCATATTGGGTAAAAAATTGGTTTTCCGGATCCTTGTTGAACGGTATGGTTCTCATTGACTTGAAACTAAGCAGCTGAAGGTTTGGCTTGCACAATATTATTGGCGCCCACTCAGAGCTGTAGATCAGAATAATCAATACGAGCAGGTCCATTAATTCAAACTGTCAGTTTAAAAAATGAACTTGATAAAGTGAGTCATAAGGCCCATCACTAAGCAGAACTTTGCTTGTTTGCTCCGGTGTTTAATATATCAACAAGTAGGATTGCCAATGAACCACAGTATTGGTTTAAACCACATATTTCTTCAATTTAGCTGAGGATATTCTTAGGTCAGCTTGCTCCTGATGGCCCCAGTACTTTAAGTTTCAAAAAGGGGAATAAAACACCATTCGTTTTAGGAAACCAATCCGAGTGGTGTGATGACTCTGCTATTACAAATTGGATTATATTCCTGTGATAGCATAGCACAAAATTATGAAAATATTTTTGCCACTACAATTTACCAGTGCTTTTAGTTACTTAATTAATTAACATTATAATGTTATAATAATAATAATAGTAATGATGATGATGATGATGACGATGATAATTATTATTACTATTATTATTATTATTGTTGTTGTTGTTGTTGTTTTGTTATTAGTGGATGTTAATTCATTCAACAAATAAGACATCCTTTCTGTCCTTTCTGGACCAGTGGTTTCCAACTGGGAGGACCCCTGTCCTGGCCATTTTAGTTTTTTCCTATTAACACCTCCTGATTCAACAGCACTGTGCTTAAATTATGTTCGATGTTCAAATTGAGCTTATGCTTTCTTAAATTATGCGTGTGTGGAGCCCCTAAAGGTATGGGACTAGAATCATGTCAAAAAGAATAAACAAACAGAAAGAATCAAAGAAAATTTAAGAAATTGAAAGTGATTTTTTAAAAATATTTTTACAAAAAAAAAAAACTTAATTATAACAAATGCTTAAAAAAAGGTAAAAAAGAAAAAATGAGAAAAAATGTTTTTTTGTAAATACATGCTTGATAATTGTGTGCATTATGACAGCGAATGGCCAAGAGTTCTTGTCTAGCAATGACTCTTCATACCCTTACCTGTATATAATCTCAGCTATCTTGGCAAAAAACACGACAAAAATTGGCAAAAACATCAAGATGAAGACATCACAGTACATCTACGTATGTCATTTTATTTTTTAAGAACAAACAGATCATATTACAATAGGAGAAAATGGTATTTTTTGTTGTTCTTCTGACAAAAGCCATAATTTTTTTTTAAAAACATCATTCAGTTAATGACAATCTGAAATAGTAAGCTAATACTATGATAAATCATTGATATTTGTCTTGGACTACTTTTTCACACGCTTTTACTCCAACTCTCCAGGTTCTCCCTCAGCTGGTGTGGGACATTACGGAGAAGTTCCAGGGGCCTGACGTGCTGTGTCGCTCAGTGAAATACTTGCAGATCGTGGGCATGTTTGCATCCTCTTACATGATAGTGGCTATGACAGTGGATCGCCATTACGCCATATGCTGCCCTTTTCAGGCGCACAAATTAGGGGCGATCTCACGGTGGAATCCATCCATCATTGTGGCATGGGTTCTGTCTCTTGTGCTTAGCATACCACAGGTATGAGAGTGCATCTTACTACGAAGGGGCTTATTAACATAGATTGAATGAAAAAACTGAGAAGCATGTCATAAATTATATGTTCTCCAATGGCATTTTGGACAAGCAGTGGTTCCAAAAAAGTTTTTGTTCTAACGCATAGTGATTTTTAATTATTCTGTTTTGGTGTTGATTTATTGGTGAGTAACAATCTAGTGTGACGGTACTATTCTTAAATCTAAATATATTTATTATTATAACACATATTACAATATCATTATAATTAAGCATCTGCCTCTGTACAAACTCACTTTGGAAAACAGCCTACTGCGGAATGAGTAGCCTTAGATTTGATCACAATTGCTACCAAGTACAATTTTAACCTATAGTACAACATTACTTGTCTTTCCGTAGGTGTTCATTTTCTCCAGGTCTGAAGAACATCCAGGGGTTTTTAATTGTTGGGCACACTTTATTGAGCCATGGGGTCTGAAAGCCTATGTGACATGGATGACTCTGGCTGTCTTCATCCTTCCTACCTTGATTATCACGGTGTGCCAGGTAATAGAAATCTTCTCACAAACCTCTATAACATATACACTTGGCTAATCAATTTCTGATGAGTCAGCATGTAAACGGCTTTTATTTCGAAGTCAGATTGCTACATTGCAAGTGTATGGAAGCCACTTGTTCTCTCCAAGTGAAGAGAAATAATATTTGTGTAGTCTGGCTAAAGTTGACCTTCATTTACATCAATCACACGCCAAAGAAGGGATAATAAGTGGAACAGTCATAATCGTGCTGTACAGATCAGCAATGTAATCAAATAAATCAATAATTCAAATGCATTTATAGACTGCAGCCAAGTTATACACCAGCTGGAGCATGAACAGAGAGAGTGAGGTCAGTGACAGTATTATCGATAGAGGGAAATGCATGTCAATATTTACAGTGACATTAAAATATTTAATTATCATGTGGCACTTTTATATTCAAAGAGTAGAAAACATGATTAAGAGAGAATCAGGTGCACGCAAGAGAGAGAGAGGGATTTACAGTCATACATCATACTTACATTATTACCTTAACTTTTTCCAGGGTAGGCTTGCATTTCATTTTGTTTGAGTGAATTTTTCAAATGTCAGTTGTACCAGCTGGAGTAAACTTAACACTGCAGTGCTAAAATATACAAAACCTGAGCCATGCAAGGTAAAGTGTATGGTCATCAAAATGGCTGGGCATGCACGATGAGGGCATCATGTGTGTGTATATGCAGATCTTATTTTCAGAATCTCCCTCCAAGCTTTTCTGAAAACTTGGCCGCTCTGATCTATATAATCCCCTGCAACACTAATCTCAGTGTTTTACTTGTGCTTGGATGCCATCAAGGTAAAAAGTTTTCTCAGTACGCTCGAGCCATGATCGGACTGCCCGCTTCATGTCTAAAACAATGGCCTCCCAGGAACTCCTTTATGGAGAGAGGTCAGGACTGTATGGGAGATGTAGCAATAACTTCCCAGCTGAGTTCCTGTAATAGATGTTTCTCTTCTGCAAGTTGGTGACCTTTAGTTATCAGTTGATTTTTTAAGATCAGGTGTTCAACTTGATCAATATTCATGGGAACAGTTAACTGCTGTGGGCTCCGATCATCTCAACTGGGATCATCATTCATGGATGTGTGGCCTCCTTAAAAACTCATTACCAAACTGAGTGTCTTCTGTAAATATCAATCAATTTTCCGCCTTAGTGCACAAGAAATTTCATCACAAGCCCTGGTTTGACTTGAACACTCCTCATATGTTAAGCAAAGGGAAGTCAAAGTACTGAGCTGCAGTAAAATGTCACAGGCTGTGTTCCAAAGCAAATAAGGCACACTTAAGTATGATGATGCAACAAAAACATTTTTTTTCTCTCCAAGTGAAAAGAAATAATATTTGTGTAGTCTGGCTGAAATTAACCTTCATTTACAGTTGCGTGAAGCATCAATCACACGCTAAAGAAGGGATATTAAATGCAACAGTCATAATAGTGCTAAACAGATCAGCAATGTAATAAAATAAATCAACATTCAAATGCATTTATAGACTGCAGTCAAGTTACACACCAGCTGGAGCATAGAGGTAAATACTGTACATGTCAATATTTAGAGTGACATTCAAATATTTAGTTCAGTGATGTAGCACTTTTATATTCATATTAACACTCAAAGACTAACAAACAGAGGGATTTACAATCCATCATCATACGTGCAATCCCAGTTTATATTCAGTATCTTTTTTTTTCTTTTCTTCTCCCCTCTCTTTTGTATCAATAATGATTGTTCTTTGACTGTACTTTCTTTATTCATTATTATTATTATTATTATTATTATTATTATTATTATTATTATTATTATTATTATTATTATTTCCTTTGCTTTTTGCAATGTGGCATGGCATGGGGCGATTGGTCTGTGGCACTTTTGAGGTGTTAAATAAAAGCTCTTGCTAAAGGAGTCAGGTGTCTGTGCATCTATAAAACTGATAGACATCAGCTAGCCTGCTAACTCTGGCTAGCATGCTAAATACAATGTAGAGAATAAAGCTTATAATGCTAGATCATTTGCCAACAGCCATATTAGCTGCTTTATTTAGAAGAATGCTTAATTAATTTACTAACTTCCCTCCAAAAAAAAAAATTAAACAAGGAAAAAAGCCCTTCATACCCCTTTAACGTTTCAAAATTTTGACACGTTACAACCACAAGTGGAACCATATTTTAAATAAATAAAAATCTGAAAAGTGTGGCGTGCATTTGTATTCAGCCCCCTTACTCTGACACTTCTAACTAAAATCCAGTGGGACCAATTGCCTTCAGAAGTCACCTAAGTAGTAAATAGAGTCCACCATAGAAGCCATCAAAAGTTTGTTAGAAGACGTTATTGAACAAACAGCATCATTAAGCCCAAGGGACACACTAGACAGGCTAGGGATAAAGTTTAAAGTCCCGTTAGTAGTTTGCAACATGCTACTGTTCTGTATATGGAACTGCAAATTGGATTTCTTACTGTATGGCTTTTTTTTTCCAACAACAATGGTTTTCTTCTTGCCACTCTTTCATAAAGGCCAGATTTGTGGAGACAACTAATAGTTGTCCTGTGCACAGAATCTCCCACCAGAGCTGTAAATCTCTGCAGCTCCTCCAGAGTTACCATGGGCCTCTTGGCTGCTTCTCTGATTATTGCTCTCCTTGCCCGGCCTGTCAGTATAGTTGGACAGCCATGTCTTGGTAGGTTTACAGCAATGCCATCCTTTTTCATTTTTGGATGATGGATTGACCTGTGCTCCGTGATGAGTGAACCTGTGAGATGGTCAAAGTTTGGGTATAGCCTAAAGCAGGGTTAGGTTATATTCTTATAACCTAACGCTGCTTTAAACTTCTCCACATCTGTATTTCTGAACTGTCTGGTGTGTTCTTTGGGCTTCATGATGCTGTTTTGTTCACTAATGTTGTCTAACAAAACTCTGAGGGCTTCACAGAACAGCTGTGTTTATACTGAGATTAAATTACACAAAGGTAGATAGGGGACTCTATTTACTAATTAGGTGGAAGGCTTGTGGTTCCACTGGATTTTAGATAGGTGTGTCCGAGTAAAGGGGGCTGAATAAAAATGCATGTCACACTTTTCCGATTTTTATTTGTAAAAAATGTAGATATCATTTTACAACTTCACAATAATGTGCCAGTTTGTGTTGGTCTGTCACATAAACTTCCAATAAAATACATTTATGTTAGTTGTAACATATACACATTACATTGTGTATTCTTTATATAGTGGGTTTAATGTGTAACTCAGGCTTCGTTCAGTGGCTTATTTGATGCACATAATATACTGTGTATTCTTTAAATTGTTCATTCATTCAACTTACAGTAGTGCATGTTCCTGATCAGGCTTGTGGTGGGTCTGGAACCTATGCCAGGAAATCTGGATGAGTTAATAGTCAAGGGCAACTTGCATACACACATTCAAATCCTTTTTTTTACACCTACAGTAAAGGCATTTTACAGTAGCCAATCCACATACAGTAAAGGCATGTTTTTGGAAGGTCAGAGGAAATCAGAGAACCCCTGGGGAAAAAAAACATTCATACAGGAGAACATGCAAGACTTCACTTAACATATTAAAAAATAATGCAAGAATGTTTTTATACTGTAAAATGACACAAAGCAAAAACAGTATGCACGATCTCAGTTCCCATCCTAGCCACTTCCAAGTAATTCCTAAAGCATTCAACCTTTAAAATTGAGAGGTAAAATGTAAATTAGCAAAAGAATTATTGACAGAAATAACGGACATTGTATTAGATATAAGGATTTAAATTGATATTTGATCAGAGGGTCACATCCTGTTGATAACTTTGGCATGACTGTATTCCTCCTAGGTACGAATTTTCAGAGAGATCCATAAGAGCATATACCTGAAGTCGAGGCGCGTGTCAGCTGACTCGAAGAAAAGTTTTGTCATCTTCCGCACTCCCAGCCTGCGTAATCAGAAGGACAAAATTAGAGAAGGGGAGAAAAAAAAAGGATCCACGTTGAGGAATTCCCTTAGAGGATTCCATAGAAAAAACAACAGCGACTCGTCCCAGTCATACTGCAATGCCCGCAACTCCCAGCATGCACCACAGCCAGACTGCTGTGACTGTCCGCTCCAGGAGAGCCAAGGTGGAAACGAGCTCCAATACGCCACACAATCCCCTGATATACTGCCCCACACACACTCTCCCAAAAATCAGAACAACTCATCAGCTCTTCTGAGCTCTGGTCCTCATCTTGAAGATGCTGCTGATTGTTATCAGACTTCCCCGGATTATACCGAGTCCTTAAATAAGTCATTTGGGGCCCCTATGGAGAACTGCAAACCAGTCCATCCTGTCCGGGTTTCATCGTCTATTTCGCGCCCCGTGACACCTCCACCACCAGGAATATCCAGAGCGTTGTACAAAACACTGAGGATGACTCTGGTCATAGTGCTGGTTTATATCATGTGCTGGTCACCCTACTTCACAGTGCAGCTCTGGGCCGCTTGGGATTCAGACCCACCACATGGTGAGTTCACTGATTGAACCCACTAAGCCTATCATTGTTCTAATGATAACTACAAGTAACATGGATGATTAATTATTAGCTCAGCAAAAATACATACACAAATACTGTACATATTTAAAGGCATACATATATACCAAGAAAGGGAGTATAGTGCATGCAAAAATGTGTTATCTCAAAATGCAATATAACTTTAACGATATGGTAAAAACTGGCTAATGTTGTCATGTGGTTAATCAGACTAATTAATATATGTACATAGGAACAGTAGAATGAAATAGAGACAGAGATCATGCCTTGGGGCAATACTGTATTTAAAAAAAAGGCAATCATAAATAGACTGCCAATACAGTATAAAACAAGAAATATGACTGTGCAATTAAACTCATTACAATACAATAAATAGAATACAGCACAATGCCAAAATGGGACTGTGCATGCAATGAAACACCACAGCTACCAGCTTAAACACAACTACTGTACCTGTTACAAATATCAGCGACAATCAAAGGAGACCATTTTACAATAAATACCCATGCATTTTGCAATATGTGGTTTCAGGGAAAAATAATGAAATAATGGACTCCTGAGCAAGAACCAAACAGGGCCTCACTTCTTAACCCAAAATACCAAATAAATACATACATCAGTACATTATACACCAATCAGCCACACTGAAATAACTAACGTAAATTATATATATCAGTAAACTGGTAAGAGGATCATGAGCACTTAAGGCTCATCTCTTCCTGTCCAGAGCAAAGGCCCATCTGCTCAAATCTCACAGAACACCCAATGTAGCACAAATTGATTAAAAAAGTTAATGCTATTATAGAAGAGTATCAGAACACCCAGTGTAACACAGCCTGCTGCATCTGGATCTTAGCAGGCCAAGTGTTCAAGGTTGTTGATATGGTATCCAAATTCCCCAAATCCAAATCTGATTGAGCATCCATGTAATGTACTGGACAAACAAGTCTGATCCATGGAGGCCTTATCCCACAACCCACAACAGGAGTCATGTGGAGCCATGGCCTGAGGGGTCAAAGCTGCCCAAAGGGTACCTACACAATATTGGTTAATGATTCCGGTTTTAATGCTATGGCTTATTAGTATATGTTTATTACACGTTTCTCAGTGAATTGCAGACTTTAGTCAACAAGTGACTAGCTTGAACAACTTTTATTTTGTAGTTTGTCTTTTAAATTAAAGGGGTAATAATGCTATCTGAAGCAGATTAGCGAAATCAGATATTCTATTGAAAGACAAGCCAAGACAAGCTGGTTGCGATAGCATGTTACTAGTAGCTGTAATTGTATCTTGGAAGGAGAAACAGATCAACATCTATCTCTTCTATCTTCTATCTCCCTGTCTCTCTCTCTCTCTCTCTCTCTCAGGGGCGGCCTTCACTATCCTGATGCTGCTGGCCAGCTTGAACTCCTGCACAAATCCTTGGATCTACACAGCCTTTTCCAGCAGCGTCTCTCATGAATTTGCCTCCCTTTTGCATTGCCGGACTCGAAGCCCTCGCAGGGGCTCTCTACCAGAAGACTCCAGTGGCATAAACACCACCAGCACCACCAAGGACTACACGTTCTGAGCCACTCACACCTGTGTTACATGGGTGAACAGATTTACAATGTACAAGAGTCATGCAGCACACAAAAGATGAGATGCAGGGAAACAATGAGAGATTTGTTGCTGGGACATATTGTGCATAGTGTAGCTGAAGCAACCCAAGGAATTGCAATGAGCACATTGTGGAATAAACCACAAATAAGACATGAACATGAACTGAAGAACATGGGCATGATGTAGACATATAATCATTATGCGTGGTTCATGACAAAAACATGGAGATACTTGAAAGGTTTCAATCTAAACTTATGAAGAGCAAATAGTTACTCCTCTAACACTAAGCTGCAAACGTATACCGTATATAGAACATATTTTTATCAAATTTAATGAACGCTTGAGTCAAGAACATGTGAAGGATGCTTAAGAACTCTTGAGGAGAACGCCCGCCTAAGCCTGCGCCCAGACATTCCCTAGAATCATTTATCACTCTGTTGTTATTCCTTATCAGTCTTTCTGCTACAAAGGTCTCAGTTCTGCCTTTGATGGAAAGCATGAGCGAGAAGAATGAGTCATGCATGGAAACTCCATCAAGAAGACAACTTCAAAACTGTGAGAAGGTGATGGCACTGAACGGTGCACAAATGTGAAAAACAGGAAACGAATCTACAGAATATGGAAGGGGAAGGAAAGAAAACAGTAATATAGCACACAAGTTAAACAAGTGCACATACTGAAGACATCAGGGATAATGAGGTTTTAATCACAGTTTATTTTACAAATATGGCACCAGTGTTGCACCATTTTAACAAATGTAGCATTACAGGAATCTATAGCTTGACTGTAGACTGTTCCATTCATTTTCTCTTACATTTACTGTATATGATATGATGGACCAACCAGCTTTCATAATCTAAATTAAGCTCAAAGAAATAAAGAAAAAAAAGAAAAAGAAAAGAAGAAGAAGAAAAAAAACGTTCCTTCAATGTCATTCCCAATATGTGCAATCACCTCTTTCAGAGATTTCTCTTTCCCTGGCAGCCATGTTCTCCAGTTTAATCTGTATTATACAACAGTTCCAGCTAAGGTACCTGATTAGACACTTTGTCTCCTTAATAATTGCTTCTAAGTTCTTCCAAATCACCTCTCAATCATCCATGTTCTTTGATTTATGCTTACAAAGCTAACTAGCTCATAACACAAGGCTGCATCCCAAATAGCCGTCCAACCCCTGATCAAGCCATATTAGGTTTGTTGGACAAAAGATTGTACATCGTAGCACACTAGATTTCAATTTAATGCTATTTGGGATTCAACCCCAGAATCCAAGTGAAATACATGGGATTATATAGAGAAACTTATAAGATTTAGAGGACTGTCCACCACCTCCATATTTTATTCTCCTAACCTTTTGGCCACATAATACCAGTAAGAATTTAAACCTACTTTCAGACTGTTAGACTAACTGCTTCACCAGCTCTGCCAGTCGCAGTTAGTTAGTTCACCAGTTGCGGAGAGGCACTGCATGTTGGTGGAGCAAAATAACTGGTTAAATAAAAAATTGTATGAAAGCAATATTACACAAAATCAGGTGCTGTTGTGCTTAATATCAGCATGGCTGTAATGACTCAGGCCGCATCCTCATGCCTATGACCTAATTGCAGCCATGCTGATATTTAGCCCAACAGCACTCCTTCATGTGTAATAAATGATATTTTTTAAATAGCACAAATCTCATATTCAGGGCCTATCAACTGCACATTTAATGAGATTTAAACAGGAGATTTAATTTCCCCATGTGTGAAGGGACTTACAGAGCAATCTATTAATTTTATTTACATAATATTATGTTTTATTGACAATGTAATTTATTAAAGTGCAATGGATATTTGTAAACATGTTATGTTATTTTATATTGTTATATTATTTGTGAATGGGAAATAGTGATGTAATTTCCTGACATTACTCCCTTGTGTTACAAACAATAATAAAATAAATAATAATAAAATATGTTTTTGAAAAAATAAAAAGACCAAATCATTTTTATCTGAAATCATACTGGTGCAGTACAGGTTACTGTTCCTTTAAACGTTCTTTAATGGTACCTTTTGTTTTTTAACAAGTTAATATACACCTACAATAGAAACCCCACAAAGTGTGTCTTAATGCTGCAGCTGAAATATCCCTCAGATAACAAAAATTTTCTCATAGTCCATTTATTTCAATCCTTCTCCAACTGCACCCACCCCCTACCACCCCACCGTAGAACAGCAGAGCTGAGCAACAAGCTGGGCATGGGATATCTTCTCATATGAGGTCACAGTAGGGGAAAAATATCCAATTGGCCCATACAAACACAGAAAAAGAACAAAAAGAAGGGATTTTTAATTAAATTTTATATTAATTTTGTATTTACACACTGGAGGCCTGTCTGAAAGTCTAAAATGAGTAAAAAGTGAATTTTGAATAATTTGTTCCCTTTAGGCAGGACAGTGGCTTAGTGGTTAGCACTGTCGCCTTGTACCTTCAGCCTCCAGGTTTGATTCCCGGCCAAGTTTCATTCCAGCCTGTGTGCTTGGAGATTGCATCCAAGAAATGCAAATTAGGCTAATTGCCATTCCCAAATTGCCCATAGTGTGTGAATGAGTGTGAGTGTGAGTGTGTGTGCCCTGCGATAGATTGGCACCCTGTCCAGGGTCTACCATGCCTCGTGCCCCTTAGGCTCTCAGCCCCCTGCGGCCCTGTGTACAGGATTAAGCTATATAGATGGTGAGTGAGTGAGTGAGTGAATGATCCTCTTTAAACCCCTGTAAGTAATGTACAGTATACACACCAAGCACGCCCCTCTGGGAAACCCTGGTGCAACATGCAGGACATGCAAACTCCAAGCACACAGGCCTGAATAGAACTAGTTGCTCACCACCATAGTCGTAATGTTTATACACTCACCTAAAGGATTATTAGGAACACCATACTAATACGGTATTTGACCCCTTTCGCCTTCAGAACTGCCTTAATTCTACATGGCATTGATTCAACAAGGTGCTGAAAGCATTCTTTAGAAATGTTGGCCCATATTGATAGGATAGCATCTTGCAGTT
>JAOVVA010000019.1:20515125-20536598 GCA_028565275.1 Leiocassis micropogon
TTCAGGAGATTGTCTTGACCAGGACCACACCCCTAAATGCATTGAAGCAACTGCCATGTGATTGGTTGATTAGATAACTGCATTAATGAGAAATTGAACAGGTGTTCCTAATAATCCTTTAGGTGAGTGTATATTTGCTTATTCATGGAGGTATTTAGCCAAAATCAGACAATCATGTGGTAGCAGCACAATGCACACAATCATCCAGGAAAAGAGCTGCATTTAATATTCACATGTAATATCAGAATGGGGAAAATACAAGACCTTGACTGTGGTATGATTGTTGATGCCAGACATGTTTGAGTATTTTAGAAACATGATTTCTTGGGATTTGTATGCTCACAAATCCCTACTGTTTACACAAGAGCGTGAAAAACTAAACTAAAGCATTTAGTAGGCAGCATCTAGCAAGAGGAAAATGTCCAGATTGGTTTGAGCTGACAGAAAAGCTACACAAACTCAAATAATCACTTTTTGTGGTGAGTGAAAAGGGATCCCAAAAACCACAACATTTCAAGACTACATCCAGTTTAATACTGCCAGCCAAGGACAAGAATATAATCCTGCACTGGGCGGTTAGATGGATAAAATGCCACCAGATTAATTTTGATTTCTGCTACAACAGGCAGAACCAAGTGTCAGAATTTGGTGTGAATGGCATGAATCCATAAACTGCCTTGTGTCAAGAGCTCTGACTGCTCCTGGTGGTGTAAGAGTATGGGGAACGTTTTCCTGGAATGAATTGCACTCGATTTAACCAACCCAGCGTCATTTTGAATGACGCAAGCTACCTGAGTATTGCTGCTGACCACATGCATATTCTTTATTTAAAAAAATTTTTTTTATTTATCTTACCTCCTGTAGAATAATGTCACCTCACGGAGCACAAACTGGTTTCATGATTGAGTTCAGTGTACAACAATGGCCTTTCCAGACAGTAGATCTGAGTCTGATGTGGTAGAACATCAGCATGTATATGTGCAATGGTATCAGTGAGGCTATTCATAATGTTTAAGGGCTCTACCTTTTGCAAAAGATTTTTGGAAACCATTACAGTAGGTGCTTCTAATGAAGTAAATGTATATTGATAGCTAGATAAAGAGGTAGATGGCACCAGTTTCTGTAATTTGGATTTGGGTTTTTCATAAGTAAACTAAGAACCACTGCCCCTCCTGGGACCCTGTGTCCCCATATGGAGATATTACTTTTTGCGTATGCTGCGCCTTATATTTCACTCTGTCTAGACCTGTCGTCGTCATTAGTAGACACTTTATAGCATCACCTAATAGTAGCAAAAGCACAATACACTAATTAGTAGAAACTCAAGAGGCTGTCAAACTTTTCTTGTTCAAAGACAATGCTTTTAAAAAGATTTTATATGTATCAGATCCTACTAATCCCAAATATATAGTAAAAAATATGTATGTATAAATGTATGCAAACTTAAAGCTCACTTTAATTTAAAGAGGTTAAAAATCTGACTTACAAGCTCACCTTAGATGCAGATTACGTTTACAGTGTGAACATATACGAAGTTTACCAGTTTATGGATGAGGCTTTATGTGAACGCAATACACAAAATATTACCAAAAAGGTGACTTATGACGCAGAACTGCAATAAATACTGCTGTAAAACAGACATCTTTCTCTGAAATCTTTTTACCAAGTCAGCACTGGTTCTATGAATCCCTGGAAGTCATCTCAGCTTCTTATGCAAAAGGCAATAAAAGGCTCTTTAGGAGCTAGTTCAACATTTTGTCAAATACCTCGATTTCTTCTTTTTTTTTTTTTTTAAATAAATAAGTATTCTAAGTAAAACTCTTGATTGAAGTGTGTTGATCATGCCCAGCTGTGTGTTTTGTATTATCCATTTGGCACCATGCATAAACCAAACTGTTGGAGAGTCCTGGTCTAGGTGTCCGATTGCTGGAATGAGGTGTCAATCAGCTCCCCTACATAGGAATCAGTTTCTGTCTATTTGAAAGATGTTTTCCAATGCTAGCACTTAGCCACATTCATGTGTCCTAGCTTGACATGCTAGTGATTGAGCTTTCCAAAATCTACCTTGAGCTGTCCAAGCTTTAAATCATTGAATAGAACAAATGGAAAACACCAAAAACTCCTTATCTCTCTCCTTGTTCTCCTCACCAGCTGCTTATGTTTAAGACATAAACCACTGCCATAGCGGTTTGGACATAGGCATGATGAAAGCCACACACAACCAGTCACACATTTATTCCTCACTATAACTAGGTTTAACACTTATTACTGTGGCAGCATAACGCTTATTAAACCACCAACAGGCTTTGGTTTTGGTATCAATAACCTAATTGTCACTTTATATAAATTCCATGAAAATGTTCTAAAACCCAGAGATTTCCTCTGAGGCTAAATGTGACAACATGGTGCAAATTGTTAAACATTCCTACTTTTATGCACAAATGAATAAATTGCGCATTACTCTCTCTGGAAATTTCTTCAAAGGATTTGAAAAGGCTGCTAGCTCGTCAAAGGGAAATACTTGTATAACTTTTAAAGGGCATGCTTTTGCTTTATAACAATTACAGTTTAGACACAACTTGAAAAAAATTAAAATGTGAAATGAAGTCAGAGTGAATAAGTGAAATAAAGGGATCCAGACATAGCTCAATCCTTCGGGAAATTCAAAATGGCTATTACTGTGTTTGACAAACTGTTAAAAAAATATGTCAGTGCCCAATTATGCTGTTACACTCTGGTATAATAACTCATAACTCAGCTATGAGTTACAGTTATTCAGTCGGTCAGTTAGTCAATTAAATACTAATTGAAGAGAATACTGGTGATACTTGGGAAGCTTTATAATTTTATATGAAATTGTTTGTAATTAATTTTTTTTATATACCTAGAAAAATGCTTCATAGTAGAAATCATATTAGCTTAATTATGTAGAATACTGTAATTACCATTAATCCTAGTGTAAAAATAACACACTATACTCTCCTTGGGAGTGCAAGTAAATAAAAGTAAGACATTTAAATGATAAGTAGGTCGCCATCGTCGTGGCCTATGTCTGCAGTACACCTTTCAGTCACAAGTTAGTTTTCTACCACTGTCACAGAGTATGTAATAATAAAGAATAAAAACACTCAGATAGTCTGTGAGCTGGGCTTAAAAATGCATTTATTTGGTATAATTTTTAAAGCCAATTTTTTCTTTCTCTTTCTCTCTCTCTCTCTCTCTCACTCACTCACTCACTCAACGTCTATACCGTTTTATCCTGTATTCAGGGTCATGGGGGGCCTGGAGCCTATCCCAGGAGGCGTAGGGCACGAGGCGGGGCACACCCTGAACAGGCAAAAATTCATCACAGGGCACACACATATACTGTAAACACACTCGCACTCTGCGGGCAATTTGGGAACGCCAATTAGCATAATGTGCAGGTCTTTGGACTGTGGGAGGAAACCCAGCAAGCATGGGGAGAACATGCGAACTCCTGGCACACAGAGGCAGGAATCAAACCTGGACCCTTAAGGCCACTGGTTTACTTATAACTTTTAAAATAAGCATGTTTTCAATAGCCTATCTAAGAAATGGCTAATTGATCATTTAAGGTAATGAAGTGATGTGTAAATGGTTATAAAAAAAATTATCAGCAACATTCATTATCAGGCATACAAACTTTAATTTATAAAGAAAGCCTATTGTGAACTGGATCACAACTGTTTGTCTTTTTTGAAACGCTGGTATAGTGGGCAAATTTGCACTACATACTATGTATCTTTTCTTTGAAAAATACCATCTTGATTTAGCTCAGTGGGACTGTAGAAGCTTCATATGAACATACTTAACTTGTATTCACATTCTGGCAGACCAGCACGTGGCTGGTGTGCTTTTTTAGCGATCAAGACCTACTGTAATGTATATGTACTGTAGCACTGTAACCATTATCAGTCTCCAATGTCTCTAATTTTAGAACCTGGGTCTCATAAAAAAAGTCATATTTGACTTAAAATAGCTCTGTAACATAATATACATGATAAGAAAAAGGAAAAAAGAGGGCGGGGTGGTCTTGGCTCTTGAGTATTCAGTACTTGTAATAAAAAGCAATTTAAGAGATATTTGGTTACACCCATACTTCTTAACTATATTCAACTCTTACACAATCTGTATACCAGTACAGGGTCACAGGAGGACTGAAGCCTATCCCCAGGGACTTAGGGCACTTGTGTGTCTTTAGCCTGTGGGATGAAAACAGTATCTGGAGGAGACTCACCAAGCACAGGGAGAACCTGCATGTGCACAGACATATTAGGCTGGAATCGAACAATTGACCCTGGAGGTGCGAGGCCACAGTGTTAATCACTATGCCAGTGTGCCACCTCATATTCCACTAGTTTATTTTGTTGTGTGTATATCATTCCCTCTGCCAGACATTAGTTTCAAACAAGGATGTAATAATTTGCATCTTTCAGTTTACCTGAGACAAGCTGAACAGGACATTGTGTGTGAAGAAGTTGCTGCATGGAAAAGGATACATGGAAATGTACAAGGACTGGATAGAGTACACCTCAGTGAAATGAAGAGAACAGGGACGTTATTAAATTTGTGAAATTGGTGCTTTATTTTAGGAAACATGACACAAAGCTAAAAGATCTCCAAATTAGTCTAATTAATTAAGTTAATGTAAGTTATTTGCTATTCTCCACTGGCAGGATTTTACTTAACCCAGTTTTAAAAAAGAAAAAAAAAGAATACAGACGGCACACAATTAACTGTAGTGAAAAATGCTGGTCTGCCCCCTTGTGTCCAAACCCAAGTATAAACCCAAGTCCACTTTAATAGGAACCCCTATACACCTTGTGAAATATGTGCTAATCACATCCAATCAGCCAATTAAGTGGCAGCAGGAGCAGCACAATGACTAAAATCAAGCAAATACAGGCTAAGAGCTTAAGTTAATGTTCACCTTTAAAGATCAAAAGTTAATTTAAAAAAATATTTATTTTTATTTTGTACTACTCTGTGTAAAGACTAACGATTGCTGCGTGTGTAAATCCGAGAAGTTCACATTTACATGCAATACTCAAATGTGTCCATCGGGTACCAATGACCATGCCACCTTTTCTCATTAGTCTGATGTGAACATTACCGGAAGCTCTTGAGCTGTAACTGCATGATTTTTTTACACTGTGCTGCTTCCAACTAACTGGATAAATGAGAAGGTGTTTCTAATAAAGTGGACAGAAAGTGGACAGATACAATTAAAACATCAAAACAAAAAGAACAGATTTTTAGCTAAAATGTATAAAGTTTATTAATAATTTTATTTTTCGTAATATAAATGTAAAAGATTGCTTTTTTGTTCAATCCCATCAGTGCTTTCCTTATTATTTGTTAGTAAACCTGCTTGTATTTACATCTGAGTAGTATTGAGACAATTCCTAATCCAGTACAGTATACACCGATTGTTATTAAATTCAAGTTTTTAAGTCAGTCAAATTATGCCTTTAACAACAAACCTAATAAATAAATATGACATTGGTCCATTTTCTGAAATGTACATCCCAAATCTGCCTCTTAAGCTTTTTTAAGACTACCACATATTTACAAATCAAGTACAAAAAGAATGAGAGTGTAAGGATACACGAGGTAGTATCAAAAAGTTTCGAGACCAGTTTTGTATCACGGCAACAGATGGAAGCACAGCCAGTCAACTGCAAATTCATCATGGACAGCAAGTTGGAAAAAAGAGCGAATGTGAAATTCTGTGTAAAACTGGGCAAATCCGCCAGACAGATGTTTGACATGAATGCTGCAATGGGTCGTTCTCCGTGTTTTGAGTGGCACAAGTGCTTCAGGAGTGAAAGAACGTCTCTGGAAGACGACGAGAGATCAGGAAGACCTTCAATGAGCTCAACCCCCGAACATGTCGGAGAAGTGCCACACCCACCTTATTAGTAATTAATACGTAATAAAGTACTTTCTTGTAAACAGAGCTAATCTTGAAACCTTTTGATACCACCTTGTATAGGGACCAAATATGGAGGTACATGATACAGCATGAACGTGATCATAGAGTAATGCATGTTGAGTGTTTTTATCTTCATGCTTGAATTATGCTCTTGGCGCTGAAAGCAAAGTAATAGACCAAGATGCCAATAACAGCAGCCAGGACCTCAGTGGACACCCAAGGACCGTTCCAAGCTCCCTATGGACAAAAGACTCAGATTAAACCACAATCTTTACTTTTATTAAACTGCAATATTGTTCACCAACTACTACGGTCATCAATGTTAACGGCTACAAGCATACAGTTGAAATAAAAAAATTAGAAAAAATGTATCATAAGTATTCTCTTAATAGACTAATTACAATTAGGAATTATAAACGTTTTAGCTGATAAGGTTTTGCATGTAATGGTAACCTCGGCAGCCTATTTGTAATCTAATATTAGCTTAGCTATTCAAACCAGCCAGGCTCCTTACAGTACATGCTTTCTAATAAATTATTTGAAAACTCTGGTCTCCTTGATTCCTTCAGTGAACATCTGTAACATCTGAGCCACCTCAGCCCTGGGGAATAAGATCTGGCTCACCGGATTACTGATCCGGGTCCAGTCAACCCACTTTGTCTCCCCCTAGTGTGTCTATGTGTGTATTGGTTCCCCGTTGATTTCTGCTTGCACCAAATTAAGCACACCTGTGTCCACCTTGTGTCTCACTATATATTCCAGTCGACCCAGTACCACTTCGTCTGTTCACCCTTGTGCACCCTCATGTTTTGTCTCTTTTAATAAACATAATTAATAAACATAGCAGCAGATTGTTTTAAATAGATACAAACATATTTTTCTAAACCAGGTCTCAGGAACAGTTCTGTCAGCTTTAATCACATTATGTAAAATAGTTTGAGGGTGATTATTTAAAAAAAATAAAGAAGAAGAAGAAAAAAGTGCATATATTAATTAAAAAAACATATTTAAAATAAAACTATATGTTTGAGCTCAAAATATCACTTATGTTCGTTAATTTTCATGAGGTGTACCATTAATTCTGGAGGGAACAGTTACCATTAGTTTTCTACTCACCCTATGATCTACATTAACAGAGAAAAGGGGCTTGATCGTGTCAACGTCCTCATTGTTTCTCTGCGCCTGAAACAAACACATGTACAAAAGATTGGACATTAAAATGACACGCTACACTCTCAAACAGATTTATCCCTATTCACCAAAGCTCAAGGTCTTAGAGTTGATGTTTATGTGCAGTATGAACATGCAATACTGTTGTTTATTTCACACAGACTTACAAGACTTGTGTGAAGCATGTGTGAAGAAGTCAAAAGGTTCAACCTTAGGATTGCTAGAAACACTACATTGAATAAAATGCTAACTTTTGCAGTGTATAAAGTCAAAGAAAAACAATGAACCCAAGCACTTGGTTCACGGTTTAGATAAAATTAGGCATTAAAATGGGGGCACTGACCAAAAAAGTCAAGTTAAATTCATGTAAATTTCTTTGCATGCACTAAATCAAGCATTTCCTTATCTGGCTTTTTAAATGTATAGGATTATTTACTGACCTTGCGCAGTGTGCTGTAAGACTCCTCGTCAAAGAATTTGACTTGGTATGTCCCAGAGCTGGCCTGCTTGTGAGGCAGACTCCATGACACCTGATGGAAATGCAAATCAATCCATGTAAATATTAGGGATGAGAAAATGTATTGGCATTTAATATATCGTGAAACAAAAAGGACAAAACAAAAACGTTGGTCTCACGATATGCACTTTGAGCTCATCACGTTCTATGGTTATTTTTGCCATTATGACAACAAAACAAACGTAAATAGATGTCAGCAGAGTGTGGAACTGCCTTTTTTATACAATAACACTCCCCTGACGTCTCCACACACAAAGATGGCAGTACTGACAGGTGACACTAATAATGCAGAAAGTGAATTTGCGTCACCTACATTGACGTCAGTGGTATTTTTAATTTTTTTATTTTATTAATTTGTTATTATTTTATATTGTTAGAAACAGTAATGATTTAGAAAGATATTGTTAACTGCAGCAAAAGCATGTCATTTTATTTCTATCATTTCATACCTAGGAAATTATACCTATAGTCATATAATTATTATTATAATGTTATTACGTTATTATAATATCTTCTTTTTCAGGGGAAATCATCTACCTCCATCTAACCCTATCCTCTGCATCCTCTTCTCTCACACAAACTAACTTCATGTCCTCTCTCAATGCATCCATAAATCTCCTCTTTGGTCTTCCTCTTCCCCTGATCTTGTCAGTCGGACTTTACCTGTTCGGTCCCCTGAAAGCAGCCCTACGAGGATGAATATTTACTTCTGATGAAGAAATGAAGACATCATTCAGCGGTTTATTCTAGCCTTGCAGCTCAGCCTAATGTTTTTAATGATGGAATACGAAGGCTTGTTGACAGAAGTGTATTGAAGAGCAGGGAGATTATGTTAAAAATTATGTACAATTAAACCTTGGATTGCGAGCATAATTCATTCTGCAATTGTGCTTGTAATCCAAAGCACTCATATGTCAAAGCAAACTTCCCCATAAGAAATAATGGAGAGTCTGCTGATTTGATCCACAGCCCAAAAATATTCCTATAAAAATTATAGGTATAAAATATAAAGTAAAAATAAAACAAATTAACCTGCACTTTAACTTAAAAAATAATCATAGTTGATGTGAAGGAGACTATAGAGAGGAGAGGAGTTTTTTTTGCTTGTCCTTCAAAACACAGACGAAGTTAACTCGCTATCCAAGGTTTTACTGTATTTGTCATTTCTAAAAGTTGATTAAAAGCCAGAGTGCAGATAATTTTTGACTTACTATCATAGATTTTTTTTTGTGTTAAGGTATAATTTGTAATAAACCATATACTTGTACCTAGCATAGGTTCTGTATAATATATGTTTGAAAATAGGAAAACACTTTATGGACACCCTGTATAGTATAAAATAAAGAAGTGTTACTTCCTACTACTGATTTAAATGTACACTTAATCCCTTTCTTTTGTGACTAAAACCATCATTGTTTTACTAATTTCTCTTTTGACTTCTCACTCACTGCTGCCATCATTCAAAGTCAGGGCCTGTGATAAGTGATTTTTTTTTTCAACAATAGAGCACAGCTTGTTTTCTTCTTGTTCCTGCTTAGGTTTGCATGAATTGTGCACTCAGTGATTTTAAACCATTATTCTGCTTTTGCTCTGATGGCACATTTTACCTCAGCGGGAGTCTTTATGCTGTTGTGTGGAGCAATAAAATCAACACTGCTCTACCTAATGGTTTCAGAATGTAATTATCTTACATTACAAGAAATTTCTGCTGGAATGTATATAAAAATCCATGTTGATCCTAAATGAATCCATTTAAGAAGGCTAGAAATCCCAATGCATAAGAACTGAATAAAAAAAAAAAGATTGGGTATACTGACCTGGTACTTCCCAACATCCTGACCCCTTGTCACAGGAAACTGTCTCCCATTGACATCAGCATACAAGGCCACACTCTAAAAGTTAAACTGGTTAACAACTTATAACAGGATATACAGAAAGGTCCTTAACCTGATGATGGCTACCTACCTGTACTCCATTCGCACATGACAAACTGAGCTCTACAATGAAGACAGACTCGGAAGAGATGACTGCATCATTGGTGGTATATGTTGATGGTGTAATAACTGGGTTCTGACAAGTTTCCCCTATTTACAGAACAAAGAGAGAAAGCAGAAAAAGTTCAGAAACCTCAGTGATTTAATCTTAAGAGTAAATTAGAAACGTGTTTTAAGACAAAACAGGTTGGGGGGTGGGTGGATTCAGTGATGTATAGGAAATTTGTATATGTTTGCATTTAAAGTGGAAGAATGTTGCTGTTGCTCTAGAATCCAGCAGGTGGTGCACTCTAAACTATTCACATGGCACAGCAATCTGTATGGTTTGAGTGAATTATTTGCCAAGTTTGTTTAGAACTGAAACAAAACCTGAAAAGATATTAAAAATATAATATCATAATATTTATAAAATTATGATACTAACTGAATCACGATAATTGCCACCTGGGTATCATATAGGGGGTAATTTCCTTCCCTAGAAAAATATATAAAGTCTTTTGGCTGCTCTCATTAAGGGGTCGCCACAGCAGACCATCTGCACACAACTTGCAACAGGTTTTACGCCAGATGCCCTTCCTGATGCAACCCTCCCATTTTATCCGGCCTTGGAACTGGCACTGCATCCAGTGGCTGGGGTTTTCTAACATTTGGAGAGAAACCTAACACTGAGCCATCTACGGCCACATTTACCTTTACGATGCCCTTATCCAGAGCGACTCTTTTTTCCTCTCATTATACACCTGAGCAGTTGAGAGTTAAGGGTCTTGCTTAAGGGTCTAACAGTAGTAGTGGTTGTGGTGGGGTTTGAACATGGGACTTTCTGATCAGTAGTCCAATGCCTTTTATTTATTTATATTTCATGCAAACAATTTTAATTATTTAATAATTAATTACCCAGTTAGCTAGTTAACTAGTCATGAAGGTATTAAGTACTTATATATAAACTACCACTACACATCTAATTGAGAAATCACATCAGAGTTCAAGGGATACAAGATTGAATCCTGGGCAGCTAACTGTCCTCTAACCTCTACAATGTACGTAGGGTTTAATATCAGAAATATAATATATACAAATAGACACAAAAAAAATAAGAAAACATACCGTTGCATAGGCAGAAGAAAAACGCAAAAATGACCAAACTCTTCATGGTTGTTTTAGGGCTATGTTGACGGTCGAACAAGAAAGTCTTTAGCACATCAGAGCCACATCAGCGTAGGGCGCAGGATGATGACGTGTCTTTCCCGGAAGTTGGCGCGTGTACCGTGTGTTTGCATGATGTTTTATTAAATTTTAAGTGTATGAGTTATTTAGCATCTTTACTGTATCTTCATACATAATTCAACAGGTTTGTCTTTAGGCTCTTTAACACTAGTTGTATAGCACTAATAAAACTGAAGTAAGTTACTTATGGCAGCTTCTTGTTAAAAAAAATAAATAAATCAAACATGTGTTTCACTAAAGCTGCATGCAGATGGAGACATTCATCACAGATGGAACAGTCCCCAGCCAGCCTGCTCAACAAACTCTTACACTTTATATAATTCTTACACTTCAGTGGAGTTTCATTAGACAAGGGGATCCAGACCCACATGGCCCACATGTTAAATATAAATATAGATATTTAAGGCCAACGTGAGGAATATAACAAAACAGGTTGGCAAAGAATCCTGCCATGTCTGAGAACTCACAAACATAGAGACATGTAAGGAATTGTGGCCCTAAATTCCAAAAACTTTCCAAAAATGATGCAAAAATTACATCGTCCAATCATTGTGCAACTTTTTATCCAAATGAAAACAACACAAATTAATTTGTAAAGTAAATATGTAAATATGTCTGACCAAATATGCCACTGGTTCACCATCTTCTAAACCCACTCATTTTGAACAGTAGACCACTGGACGATATAAAGTAATATATTCAGTTATTATATACAGTAACACTATTAAATGATATTATTTAGTAATAAAAAGATAATTCAATAAAATATGTATTGGATTGATAAATGCAGGAAATCCAGAAAATATATATAAACTGGATATTTTATGACAGCACAAAAGATGTGCACAGGTTTACTTTTTTTTTTTTTTTTACTTTTATTGTAAAACAACAAACATTTGTAGACTGTTTTGCACAATTTGGAGAATAAATATCCATTGGAAATAAATTACTACTCAAGTTGATTAAACTGAATTTGGTCACTGAAGCTTTAAGGAGGACAATCATAAATAAGGAAGTTCCAGCAGTGCTAATGTCATGTAACATGATCAGAGAATAATCCGGGAAAACTTCTTCACAGCATTCACCAAAGGCTTAAAAAATAAATATGATGAGGAACTAATCACACCACAACTCAACATATCATTAGAGGAACACATATTTATGTTCTCTTTTTTGCATTCAGTAACAGACCTTTTGTGTACTCTTGTGTTCTCTGCTGTCTCAGTGTTTGTTAGAATTAATTCCCCTCATTTCTTAGTTCAGCTAGTTTCAAATTGCCTTTTCCCTTCTGTGATGTCACTCCTTTCTTGTTAAAGCTTTGGGGGGATCCAGAGGAATGGGAGAGAGTGGAAGGTGGGACAGAAGATGAAGTGACTTGCTCCTGCTGTCGAACAAGAAGCTCCTTGAAGACAGAGTTCATCTGCTGACACACCTCCTGCAAGAGCACATTACTTTCACTGTAATCCTTCAAGCAGAAAAAGGCCTGCTAAAGAGCGAATGGACAGATTCAGAAGGACGTTTCCTTACCTTGTCCACCAGGATTTTGACCTCCTCTTTTTCGCTTCTCATGTGTGGCCTGGTAAAGAAGCAGAATGTAAACAAACAATATGTCAGTTTGCCTACAGACAGACGGGAAAAGTAATGAACTGTATTGTACTCTAATTACTTGATTCATTGTAATATACATTAGTAGTACAAATACAGCAGACATTTACTTGAGCACTTTGTTAATTTTATTTGAACCGGTGCACACCGTAATTTGTAAGATAATTAAAAGACTATTATATGAGACCCAATGAAAAATGATACTTCTTAAAAATCTACACTTCAGCTAACAAATGCTGATAAATTTGAAGTTATCTATAACCTGAGGAAAAGAGATAAGTATCACTTGTGCTTTTTTTTTTTCTTTTTTTTTGACATGATAGTGATCGGCAAATTCTGTGAGCCACAACTTGTCAACAAGGTCACCATTTTACAGCTTCATCATGCAACCTGTGAAAACATCTACATGTAAGACTAGAAAGGAAGCTGAGTGAGCTAGACTAGCCTCCTGAATCTTTTGACTTTGTCATGATGTCTGTCTGCCATTGTTCCGCCCACTGGATGGCAAAAGGGACGTTACTTACCGGATGCCAGTACTAAAACCCGCATTCAAAACCACTTTCAGCAAGAAAACACATCTGATAATATTATATCATATTACACAACACTTTGTCTCCTTAGTAATTGCTTCTCAGTCGTTCTGAATTGCGCTACAAAGCTAACACAAGACTGAACACCAAATCCCTCTCTAACCCTCGAACAAGGGTACTACTTGGTGTGTGGAATAAGGGGTCCTACACCCTGTGTAGTGCCCTAGCTTTCCATTCTTTCCAACAATTCGTAAGCTATTAATTAGAAAGCTTGAAATGTCAGTATTAATTACCTGCACATTGTTTTATGAAGCGTTAAGCACAGCATATTCCATAGCATCACCTCATTTGCAATGAGCTAACACTATCGCTAGCAAATTGGACCAACTAGGAGGTTTTTGCACACTATCTGAGGTAATGACGTTATGACGACAAATCAACTTCTGTACATTAATACCCTTACTACCTTAGTCCTCCATTTTCTCACATTTCTTTTTTAAATACATTTCAAAGTCCACCACAACATAGTGTAAATGAAAATGATCAACAAAACAGAAGCTATCAATGGCTAGGTAACAGTACTTCTGCCGTCCTGTAAAAGGTCAGTAAGCAACTTCCAGGATAATGTGTAAAAGACATCTTTGCTAACTAGCCGAGTTTGTAGCTAGAAACATGTATGAATTAACATGAGCTAGCTAACTACATAACAAACCTAATAAGCTAGCTAGTCAGATAACATTATGAAGATGGCGTTCATTTCACCGTCCAACATCATTTTCGGATTGTCAAATCTAACACATAAAAGGAACCACTGAAGTATTTTATTTTTACCAAATGACTTATAAACTCTTACCCAAGTTATTTTCCTTACTATTTATCAGTACTTTTATTTAATTGATTTATTCCCACACTAGCTGTACTTTAAATCATGTCAGTTTGTTTTTTTTACTGTCATCCATCCCTTCCTACAGAGCACCAATAGAGGAGAGAGAATAGACAACAATCAATTTAATCCCAAATGGTAAAACATTTAAAAGTGTAATTGCATACTCTGTTTTTCGCAAAGCCCTCGGAGAAGTGTTTGACAGTTGAACTGTGGGTAATTGTAAGGAAATCTTCCCTGCCAGAGCTTGACTGGAACTGAACCCCGCCTTCTCGCTGAACACTTTGATCCTGGTAAATGAAGATGAACCATTTGTGAACTCATGTAGATTAGAATTCATGTAGAACTCATGTAGATCGAAAAAAATAAACACTGAAAACACAGAGCTATAGATTTTGATCCCACAGAGTACACTGGAAAAGGAGGACGCCATGAGATAACATGAGGAAGACGATGATGGAAGACATGAGGACGAAATCTTGATAGGAGACCAGACTCTCAAACCGATTCAGACTGATAAAGTGGTGATATAAAATATCTTTTCTAGATTTTAATTTTTTTTAACTTTATGACACCATTAATAACCATTTTTATGTTTGAATAATTATATAGAAACCACACTCATTAGATGAAGTTAGACTATAGAAAGGGACACTTCTGTGATTTTTTTTCTTTTTCTTTAATCTACAGTATTAGAAATCCTGCACTCTTAGCACATTTGAGGAGTACCGTGTTTGAGTCGACCCGGGTGGCTGGTCATCTGCCTGACTTCCACTGTTGCATCTTTCTTTGTGGTCTTGCCCTCCCTCCATACTGCATAAAATGTGGAACAAGGATACAAAGGGACAGGTTAAGATGTTGACGCTGTAAATTTTATATGCTATACATAATTTTTTTGGCTCAGAATTTTCCTCCCCATTGCAGTGTTCTAGCTCTATCAGTATGCCTAATTATTGGCAACGCAGCTATACAACTATAACACTATAACAATCTATGACTATTGGACTGTTACCAGAAATTAGTAATCTGAGCCTTTCCTGTGTGAATGACTCACCTTGGCACACTGATGTATTTATTCGGTATAAGCCCCTTTGATCCGTCTATTTCTCCTCTCCACCAGTCAGATGATGCTCTGCTGTAAACCCGGAGACGCGCACCCTGTTTGAAGGACAGCTCAGCTGGGGAACGGGCCGTGTAGTCGAACAAGGCGACTCCTTCCATTTCTGCACAGTAAAGTTGGAAAAGGCTTAGACATTGTGTTTAAAGGAAGCCCACCAAGCATGGGGAGAACATGCAAACTCCATGCACACAGACCCGAGGTGGGAATCAAACCCAGACCCTGGAGGTACAAGTGCCACCCTAAACATTAAACAATCTGATAAAATACTTTTAAATCAAAAAGGTTCTTAAATGCTTGATTCTGATTAGACAGAAGGTGATAAGGTTTTCATAACATTTATAAAACTTGATATTAACACGTCATTCTCATCCATAATATGAAGTCAGCTGACGATCTGAATGTACTGAATGACCAGGTTATCACATGAATGGAGTTTTTCCTTTCCTGATCACACAGGTAATGTATATTCCACGACATAAATTGTGAAAGGGTCGTTCATGGGACCATCATTTTCACACATTAACTGGCCACCACATTGTGCACTGTACTCAAAGCAAAAGGTACTTTAATGAAAATATTACACCAGCCAGTGTACTGTATATTGCCTTCATACTTTATGAGAAGAAAGTTTTTTTTTTTTTTTAATCTTATTCTCATTAGAGTTCTGCCAGTTGTATGTCCAAGCTTGGTTCACATGGTACAAGTATTCACAAGATTAAGATCTTAAGATTGATACGGCTAACATGGTTCACTGTATTTCTATTCATTATGCCCGCTTTTAACCTTTTTAGGCAGTTCTTTTTAAATGAATCACAGTCCTGCAAAAGTGGAAATGAAAGTGAACTAACTGCAAATGACCTCAGTGCTTTTGGTGTTCAGCATGCACGGACATTCAAAAGTGGACTTTCGAGACATTTTAATACAGATAACATCTCAGAGCACTATTTTGCTCTCACCGCTTCTAAAAGCGTAATTTTAAAACAATGGTTGCTCCACAAGATGCTATCATTTGACTGTCATAAACCACATATATTTCAAAGGTAATTTCTATAGACTGTTTACTCTTCCTGTCACATGCTGTTATTATTACTGCTGCAATAGCTGCCTAACCTCTATACCATATTTGCTAGTGATACCTGTTAGGTTTCTATGCCTCATGGAGGCCAGTGACGACAGAAAGCTGGAGCACAGCAATATGCAAGTTCTTTATCCATTAAGCAAAATGTGAAGCAGTCTAAGACCACTCTGGTTTATTACAAGGAACAAGTCAAATGAAAAATTATGAACCCAATAGTAAAACACCATGGTGTACAGTAAAATCTGCAAAATATTACATTAAAAATGTATTTACTTTATTAGATGCTTATTAAACTTGATTTTGTATTATTGACATGACTAGCATAATATTTTAGCAATAAATGAAGTAAGCACTGCTTGAGCAATTTTATCTCAGAAAACTATACAAGCTAAAGCTTACCGTCTTTAACTTCCTTGTTTGGAGATATGTCTTGTTCCACCTCCAACTCCTCTGTGGTAGCTTCACTGCAAAAACACACAAACACACACACAATTTATGGACATATGTTTTTATTTAAGTATCTGTACCACTAGTGCATGTCTGCATGGGGTTCTCACATGTCATCTTGCTCCAGTGTCATGCACGTCTCATAGACAGGTCCCTCTAATTCATTCTGGCTGGGGAAGATGCTCTCATGGTGGATAATGATTGTTTTGACAAGAGCATTGATGTGCTGGAGAGAAACGGCATCTATGTCTTCAGGCCCTCTGATCAGACTGGGTCCGAAACACACAGCCAGGTTGTAGGGCTGCATCATGTTTTCATCGCTGTACTGGGAGATACTGCACAGAGAGAGAGAGAGAGAGAGAGAAGGAGAGAGAGAGAGAGAGATGGCCTATAGCATTCTGGATGACATTTATATAATAAAAGTACGTTGAAACATTAGCAGTGATTAATTACTCACTGGTGGAGGAACGCAAACAAGTATCTCATCACCACAACTAGTGGTTGCGGGTAGGAGAGAATAACTGACTTTAACTGTGCAACTTTCTCTGATTCATCCTCGATTCCTAAAAATGAAAGTGAAAGATGACATTTATATTAAATTAAACATCAATGTACAGTAGGGTCTATAAATCTGTCAACTAAATGTACTGTAGTTTCATAAGTTGCATATTATAGTGTCTCAAGCACAATAGTATCCATTAATACAAATCAAAACAATTATTAAAAAAAAAGACTTTTTACATTTTTCTTCAAGAATTCAGTAGCTATTTATTTTTTTTTTTTTATGTATTTTGAGTTCAGGGTTTTGGAATTAAAAAATGCTCTAAAAAAAATTCCCTTACGTCCGCACTCCATCAGCTGGTCGTAGCTGTCTTTAGGAAAGAGAGGGTTTTCCATTCCTCTGAAATAGAGCTTCAGCACACCAGCCACTGAGTCCAAGGCACAAACTTCATCAGCCAAGGGGTCGTCCCCTATATAACAGGACACAGAAAGTTACCACAACCTGCATTATTAATGGCCCACAGCAGTTTCACAGAGTGAACACACATACCTTTCTCAAACAGGTCTCTGAGCCGATTGACCTCCAGCTGAGAACCCGGGACTCGGAAGATACCCTCATGGTGCAGGCCTTGTCAAACAGAAAAAGATGGAAAATTAGATGGAATAGCAAAATTAGTTTGTTTTGCAGGCACTGATTAATTAAATTTTGTTCGTTTATCATGTAGGTCTTTCCAAAAGAGCAGAGCAAGGCAATATGTAAAGAACAAAAGTCTTTGGTTCTGGCCACAAGCTGGATCAACATGTGCATGTGCAGAACATGTGGTATGGTTTCTATAACATCCCCTCGTATTGAAACAAAAAACCAATCAAATGATACAGTAGAGTCGTGAGGATTTCTTGCCACTGACCAGATCTAAACTTAAAGGTGCTTTAAAGTACTTTACGGTGTTCTCATAAAGAAACCTTTGACTGTGACTATGGCTACCTCTTTTGCAGCAGTCAAGAGTTTCACATGTAGATGCGCTGGTATTGAGTTTACTCTTTACCATTTTTTTTTTTTCAGATTGAAGTTGATAGTGTTTCTCATCCTTAATAGTGTACAGCATCAGGACTCTAAACCACTCTCTGCTATAATAACACTTTGAAGCATTATCATCTTCAAAAGAGTATATTAAAGCACTACACAGTATATGGGTTGGTTTATGATATGGCCCCCTTGTTACGGTAACCACAGTTACTTACAGTATGTAACCATACATTTACCCAACATAAATGCTAGTATTATGTAAAAATATCTCTGTGGAGGAAAGCAATTATCTGTTTTTATTATAATAACCAAAAAATGGCTGAGGAATTATAGAATTAAATGTTGGTAACCAAAAGGGTTTTCATAACATACAGTAGCAGGACCTTATTACTGATCATGAACAGAAATGTATTGATATCTACACATGATTTTGCAATTTTACTCAAATTACTGTACAATTTTTGGTTTGTGCACTCCTATCTCAGAAAAAAAAAATGGCATACACCTTACAACTCATAGACTCTCGGGCACAGAACACTCATGAAACTCTCTGCAAGTACAAACAGCCTTGAATTTCAATGACAGCTCGGGTCTTTTAAAAACATGCCTGTATCCACAGTAGACTAAATAATCTAATATCTAATTGTTTTTGGAAAGTACAAGGGGTGTTTAAATCAAACTGGGACATATTGATAAAGGTTATAAAATTCTTGTGAATGGAGGCGTAAAACAGATTGACATTTACAGAAGACTTCAAGCACTGTAAGGTAATGAGACTCTTAGCCGCAGTAAAACATTTGAACTGCGCAACCTTTTTAAAGAAGGCAGTGCGTCCTTGAATGATGGTCCAGGCTCAGAGCCCACTGCAGTCGTTCCTGTGAACATTCACTGAGTGAACATCTCATCCTTGAAAATTAACAGATAACTTGTCACCAACTTGTGGAAGAGACACATCTGTCTGGGGAAACTGTTCTCACAATCATTTATGAACCTCACTTGCAAATTAAAGGAACTTGTCTGGGAGTTATACGTCCCCCATACAGTCCTTTCCTCGCTCCAAACCATTTCCTCATGTTTGGGCCATTAGTCAAGTCAAGTCAAGTAGGCTTTTATTGTAATTTCAACCATATACAGTTCAGTACACAGTGAAACGAAACGCCGTTTCTGCAGGACCAAGTTACTACATACATGTAACATAAATAAGCTAACTACCTACAGTAACTAACACCTAATTAGCTGACTATTTAAGACCAAATTAACCAAAAACTATTCCAAAGTACTGTACAAAAGACATAACTATGCAAAAGATAACACAAGACAACATCAAGTGCACATGCAAATGTGCAAACAGGACACAATGCAATATACTGCATTAAAGGAGTTCCTGGGAGGCCAGCGCTTCAGAAGTGAAGCAGGCAGTCCGTTCATGGCTCTGGCGTGCCATGAAAACTTTCTACCGTGATGGTATTCAAGCACTAGTAAAGTGCTGGGATAAGTGAATTAGTTTAGCAAGGGATTATAGAGAGATATAAAGGTAGTTTTTAATTCTCATAACTGTGTTCTGTTATTCTGCATAACCAAACGTCCCAGATTGACTTGAACACCCTTCGTTCAATTTGGTGTAGTTTATTGGTCTAGTTTATGCCCTTTATAGGCAGTTTTGGAAATGCAGACACTTTTCATTTTCAAGAAATCTTTTCAAATCACGTTACCATGAAGGTTGATGAATCTGATGCAGCTTTCTACCACCAAAGGAATGGGTTCTTCAAATGCCTGCAGAGTAGAACCCAAGCTTCACAAATAAGACAACGCTCAAGAGATAAATTATTAATAGGACACAAAAGCAAGCATTCTAGTGCACAACAATTCTACAACCAGAGAGACAGAATACCTGGATGTAAGAGAGCATGTCATGAGAGAAGGCCTTCTGGCTGGTCTGAGAGGCATGCAGGTTCTTCCTCTGGCGAACAGACCTCTTGGAACGCATTCTGATGTGAGAAATGTAACTGTGATTAACAAGGTATTGCGGAGGAGTGGAAAATACGATGACATTTTACAAGAGCTGTTGTCATACCAAGAAGATCTGGCTTAATACCCAGTGACTCAATAATAGCTCCAAGTCATTGTGAATCTTTTTACAGAACTAACAGTAATACATCTATTCTGTTTTTGTAATAAAATGTACACCTGCTGGCCACTTAAATAGAAACAGCTGTACATGTAGTAATTCTTGGAGCTAGTCAATTAGTCAATCATGTTTTAGCCACATGATTTATAAAGTAATGCCGAGACAAGTCAAGAGCTTTAGTTATTGTTCATATTAAACATCAGAATAGAGAAATATAAAAGGAATATCAATGGCATTGACAGTGGCGTGATTGTTGATGTCTGAAATGCTGGGTTAAGAATTTCAGAAAATGTTGATCTCCTAGGATTTTCCTACACAACAGTCTCGAGAGTTCACAGAGAATGGTATGGGAAACAATAAAACATCCAGTTCTGCAGGCAGGAACTGTTGACCGGTGAAAACAGGATGGCCAAGATTGTTCGAGTACACTATGCTTTGGTAGCACACATAACCACACTTTATAATCACAATGAGCAGAAAAGCATCTCAGGAGACATGACTTGACGTGATTTTCCAGTGTGTTGTCCAGTTTAGGTAAACCTGTCCCAGTTGAAACCTCAGATTGTTTCTCTTGGCTGAGAGCAATGTAACTCGATTAGATTTTCGTCTACTATAGCCCTTCTGAAATAAAGTTCGGAATGGTGTGCTTTCTGAGATGCATTTTTCTGCTTACCATGGTTGTAAAAAATGTGTATTTAAGTTACTGTAACCTTCTTATCAGTTTGACCCAGCCTGTCCATTCTCCACTGTCCTCCTCTTTATATATATTAAAATGGAAAAATGACTGCTTTCGAAAAATTGTTATTGTAATTTTATGTATTTATTCATAAGTAGTTTTATTAGAGATTTTTTTTCCTTTTACTCCACTACATCCTACAGCAAATATCTGTACTTTCTACTTTATTACATTTATGTATGGCATTGTGTTACTTAACAACAGTGGTGTGTTGTCAACTGCTAACTATTATACGTATCATATTTCTCTTTATGAAACGCTCAATCATGTGGCAGGTGTTTGAAATCAAAAGTGGAGACGGTTGCAGATAGAGACAAAAGGCACAGAAAGAGAGAGAGACATAGACAGAGAGAGACAGAGAAAGAGAGTATTTTACTATGACCTACTGGCTACTGAGAGCTAATACAAGCTCAGTACTTCAAAATCTTAATTTTTTAGTTAATAATGACTTACTTAGTTTGATGGATCATACGATTTAATGCATGGTGGGCAAAGTACACAAATCATGTGACGCTCCTTTGCATTTCTAGTTGAGTAAAAGTCTTCAACTAGAAATG
>JAOVVA010000019.1:20549654-20562386 GCA_028565275.1 Leiocassis micropogon
ATATATATATATATATATATATATATATATATATATATATATATAGAGAGAGAGAGAGAGAGAGAGAGGTTGACAGAGAATTCAAAGGAAAGCAGACACAAATAACAAATGTTAGTCCGTGGTTTTGGCATTTCTTGTATTTTAGACATTTTCTCCATTTCTGTATCCTCTTTTTTCAACCGCATTCATCTGAAGGTTTTCACTTTTGGTTCAGAGTTTCTACAGATGGCATTTTAAGGATCAGTGAACAGACTGACAAAAAAAATCTGTGGCTTCTTCCTCTTCTATCTCAACATGCTTGGTGAATTTTCTTTGATGGGTAACATCCAAGCCATTCTGCCAAGGAACTGTTAACTTCAAAAGAACTTAGTGCTTGGTTATCTCTTAAGCAATGACAGCATCTGTTCGTAGGCTGGTCTTCAAGAACATTATCTTTACCAGAATAACCAGTAAGTTATTGCAAAGTTTCTTTATGTTTTACTGTCTGATGGCCATGCAGTCTTCTGAATTGAAAATATTTAGTCAATATGATTTGAGTAGAAACCAAAATTGTGTATACAGATTAGAAAAGCAGTCAGGTATCAGGGCGGGTGGTGTAAGTATACTAATGATCTACACAACTTATTTATTTATGGGGCTGTATTGAGTTTGCAGAAAATCTGATTTGTAGGTTTGTTGTATTGACTTCATAATTGTTTTAAAAAACTAGGAGTAGATAAGGTCTGGGGTAATAAAAGTCCACTCTTTGCTGCCCATATGACCAAACCAACACTCCATGTCTTGTCAAAGTTTTCATTTATTTGTATTATATTATTTATTATTTTATATCATTTATATGTTTCAACATTTTTTATTGTTATTCATCATTATTATTCATCCTGGTACTTTTAAATAACTTATCAATGTCTAGTGTAAGTCATGATGACTATTAGGGACTATTGGGTACTGACTCAGTTTGAGTTGCGATTTCATATCACAATTTTATTAATATCATGCTTCTATACATACATTCAGGTTTTATTACAATTCTAAACAAACTTGCCATATACTTTCTGCCAATGTGTGAATAGTTTAAAGCATGCCACCTACAGGACTAAAGTGGAACAACATCATTTTATCACCTCAAATGCAAACATAAATGAAAAATGAATACTCACTCACCGTTTATACAGCTTCATCCTGTGTACAGGCTCACAGGGGGCCTGGAGCCTATCCCAGGTGCCAATCCATCACAGGGCACTACCACATACACACACTCATATGCTCATTCTCACACTACTAGCAATGTGGGACCACCATTTAGCCTAATCCGCATGTCTTTGGACAGTGGAAGGAAACCCACCAAGCACGGGGAGAACATGCAAACTCCATGTACAGAGATCTGAGGTGGGAATCAAAACATCGACCATGGAGGTGCGAGGCCACAGTGATAACCACTACGCCACCGTGCTGCCATGATTTTTAATTAAGGTACATTGCAATTCTTGGTAAATTTTTGTGGTTTAAGAGGAATTTAACACATAGTGATTTGTGATGAAAAGAAAATATTAAACTTTTGGGTAGTAGGGTATACCATGTTGTCTTTGGTTAATTTCCTGTAACAGAATGCTTTACTGTGTTTAATATCTTACTCCAAAATGAACTGTTATGAGCCTTAAATGATACCTGAGCCAACGCTGACACTTTACTCAGTTATCGTCTATACTGCGTTATCCTGTATACAGTGTCTTGGGGCGCCTGGAGCTTATCCCAGGAGACTTAGAGCACAAGTTGCCAATCCATTACAGGGTACACACACACACACACACACTTATTCACACAGTACAGGCAATTTAGCCTAATCTGCATGTCTTTGGAATATGGGAGGAAACCAGAGTACACGGAGGAAACCCACCAAGCACAGGAAGAACATGCAAACTCCATGCACACAGGAGGCGGGAATCGAACCCCTAAACCTGCAAGGGGACAGAAGTGATGGGTCATTCATGATCGATTGCTTCTTTTTGAACGAGTTTTTAACGTGATTTGAAAGGACGAGTAGTCTCAGAGTGACTCATTTGTTTTTGTACTGGGCATGTATGCGCGAAGCATCGCAAAACCTCCATAGGTTATGTACAGGAAGCTGAAATGCGTAGTTATCTTTGAGTCTTGGTCCGAATCATTTGTTCTTTTGTCACGTGACTCCCATAGACGCTATGCAGTGGAGTACCCAGGAAACAGAATTGAGCGGTTCTTATGGGCCTTCTGGTCCGAATCATTCGTTCTTTTGTCACGTGACTCCCATAGACGCTATGCAGTGGAGTACCCAGGAAACAGAATTGAGCGGTTCTTATGGGTCTTCTGGTCCGAATCATTCATTCTTTTGTCACGTGACTCCCATAGACGCTATGCAGTGGAGTACCCAGGAAACAGAATTGAGCGGTTCTTATGAGTCTTCTGGTCCGAATCATTCATTCTTTTGTCACGTGACTCCCATAGACGCTATGCAGTGGAGTACCCAGGAAACAGAATTGAGCGGTTCTTATGGGCCTTCTGGTCCGAATCATTCGTTCTTTTGTCACGTGACTCCCATAGACGCTATGCAGTGGAGTACCCAGGAAACAGAATTGAGCGGTTCTTATGGGTCTTCTGGTCCGAATCATTCGTTCTTTTGTCACGTGACTCTCATAGACACTAATAGCGTAAAAGAACGAACGACTCGGACCTGAAAATATGAGAGGTGAGCTGCTCAGTCTGTTTATCATAATGTGTCCTGCATTGTAATATGTTCATTACTGGAACTATAGCCAAAATGTGTGTACGTAGACGTGTTGGGGGTCTGTTTATTGAAAATGCAATATTTTATTTTATTTCTGATCAAAAGAATGAAATGAACTAAATGACTAAAAAAATAAAAAGTTTATTGTGATGAACGAGAATCAAAGAACCAAGTCACTATAATGATCCATTCAACGGGGTCGTTGAAAAAGGAACGCTTTAGCATAACTAGCGGCTGAAGGGAGCACTGCAGTGTCTTGGAGCGGGGAGGAGGAGAATGACTTGCAGTGAGCTGATGAATGAATGAGGGCGAGTGGGGGAGGATTAAATACACTTGCATGACCTGAAATAAGCAGAAGCGCGATACTTATAAGTAATAAACAAGACACGCGTGTGCACTAGCAATAAAACAAAACAAATAAATAAATAAATAAATAAACAAACGGATCCCGCCGAGGTGAAGACTCGTGATCGTACTGTACAATGCTGGAACGAGGAAAGTGTGAATGAGCTGCAGACGGATCTGATGCGGTATGGACGCAACACTGCTCGAGTCACACACGAAGTCCGCGCAACAGGTTAGTAGTGTGGGGGGTTTGAGGTTTGGGGTTTGCAATGCACATGAACTGCTCTGTCTTGATTTTAGATACTGAGAATTTTACATGCATGGGGGAGAAAAGTAGCGGTTTAGCAGAATGTGGCTCGAGGCTACGGTAAAGACATAACGTGAGCTACGCGAACACAGTTACAGCCTGGGAGAAAACGAGTCGAAGCGGAGCTTATTCCTGATCTTACCTTTAAACAGCTCCTTTAGTGTGTTTTGCATCGCAGCACCAGGAGTTTTTTAAGATTTAGGAAGATTCTTGACTTTATTCGCACTTTCCTGACCCCCCCCCCCCTTCCTCTTCCTCTTCCTCCTCTTCTCTCTCTCTCTGTCTCTATCTATCAGTTGCTCCTATAAACGACGATGGTTCCCAGTAAGTGGACTATGAGCGCAGGACTTCTTCACCACAAGTCCCCTCCGAGGTCCTGGCTCGGGATCCGTCTGCGTCTCAGTAAGCACTGTTACAATCCTCTAACATCTTATTTCATTCTTTATGTTCACGTTTCTAAAAGCTCAAGTTCTCTTATATCCCTAAAAATTCACTCTTGTGGAAGGAAAAAAAAGTTTCTGTCATATTCTGTAGTTGTTTGTCAAAGAGTTTGGCAGAGAGTTTAGTGTTGTGGTTTGTTTGCCACAACACTAAGTGGCGTAGTGTTGGCACTGTAGCCTCGTACATCCAGGGTCGGGGTTCGATATCCCACCCTGGGTCCGATATCGGAAAGGTTCTTTGGATTGTTCCCCATGCTTGGTGGGTTTCTTCCCACAGTCCAAAGACATGTGGTGTTCCACAATTGTCCATAGTGTGTATGTGTGTGCCCTGCGATGGATTGGCACCCTATCCAGGGTGTACACTGCCTCGTACCCTAAGTCTCTTGGGATAGGCTGATGATGATGATGATGATGATGATAGTGAGTGAGTGAGTGAGCAGATATGGTTTGTTCACTGCTTTGGTTGATTTCTGTTTATCAATCAAATAGTTAAAGAAGTTCCTTTAGGACCCAAAAAGATCTTTCGTTAGTTCTACATGAGGAACAATTTCATAGAGGATTTTTTTTTTTACTGTAAGTTGTTTAGTCTGGTTAGCACTGTAGCCTCGCACATATCCAGGGTCAGGTTTGATTTCCACCTTGGGTCTGTGTGTTGAGTTTGCATGTTCTCGGTTTCCGTACTTGGTGCGTGTCCTCTGGGTACTCCGGTTTCCTCCCACTGTCCAAAGACATGCTGATTAGGCTAATTGTTGTTCCCAAATCGCCCGTAGTGTGTGTGTGTGTGTGTGTGTGTGTGTGTGTGTGTGCTCTCTGCGATGGATTTATGCTCCATGATTGTGTACACCGGATAAGCCGTATAAAAGATGAAAAAAGGTTGTTAGATTTGTCCTGCTTGCTGAACTTTTCAGGTTTCACACCCATTCATATCCCTAGGTTTCAAAAGGGAACTCTCATAGACTTCTACTTCTTCTTTTTAATGAACTGTCATGGCATCCTTTCTGTTGGGTGCAACAACCTATGACGTCAGTGCTATAAGGGGACATAATATATATTACAGAGGACCCAAACCTCTTGGCACCCCAAGCACATACATTCGTACAGTTTGGAAGGAAGCACACCGAGCATGGGGAGAACCTGCAAACTCCATGCATATAGCCCAGAGAGAAGATTGAACTTCTGGAGATGCGAGGTGATCCTGTAGCCAAAGAACACTTGAGGAACTTGTATTTCATTCTAATAAATCAAAACATCGTTATTGTTCCCGTAATTGCCATTCTGGCATGTATTAATATTTGTGCTGATGTCAAGTGCTATTAGTAGAAATGAATTATCTTTCTTAAATATCTTTCTGTCCATCCGATTCTAACATACAACTTGGCACAGGTTTTTAAAAATTATTATTAGTATTATCCTTTTATGCCGAATACCCTTCCTGACACAACCGTCCTCTTCTATCCTGGCCTAATGATGCCCAGCATTCTTAGTGCCAGTCCCAAGCCTTCTGCTTGGCAGACGAGAAGCCTACTATTGAGCCCCATAACAAAACTGAACTTTGCTTTAGTTAGGTGAAGGTACCAGGTAAGCAACCATGCTCTAGACACCTCAGTCGCACCTGTGATAGGATTAGTCTGGCGATGTGTAGTACTAGGGCAGATTATATTTAGCAGCACAGTAATTAAAGCAGGAGCATGAGCTAGTAAGTCATGAGGCACTAAAGCATGGCTTTAACACACCACAGGGCAATTAATCCTCTCTGAAGTACAAGGCTTTCTTGTGGAGCCAGTTGTGTGCGTGTGTGCGTGCGTGTGTGCGTGCGTGCGTGCGTGCGTGTGTGCGTGCGTGTGTGTGTGTGTGTGCGTGTGTGTGTGCGTGTGTGTGTGCGCGCACGCACATGGCGTTGGGGGTTGTTTTGGCTTTCTTACTACATTTGTCTCTCTTAAAAGCAACTTATTTATATATTTATATATATCCCTGTTAATCTTAACTTTGATGTACCTCTTCTTTGTGCTCGTCTTGATCTGTCGTGCGGCTTCCTTTAGAGCTAAATCTGAACCGGTGAACTCGACTGTTTTGTCAGTCTGTTTGTATAGGAAGTTATCTTGTCATCCACGACGTCACCGGGTATTAATTAGCTCCGATGATGAGTTATCATCTCGGCATGCTTAGTAGAGTAGCAACTACATTTTCCTGCCAAGAGTCAAATGACCTATTAGCCATTACTGGTGTGTGTGTGTGTTTTAGTGCAAGCTTATTTTTGTTCCAAGCATCATCCAGACAGTCTGATAGAAAGCAGGTGGTATTCGTATAATGCTGCAATACTTCTGCGAGGAGCTCAGATGCTAGAAAAGGTGGTATTGCAGGGCTGGAATATTTTCCAATATGGCAGAGCTGTCCTGCGGCGTTTTCTCTTTCATGTTCCAGCCAGAATTTATTAACATTTATGTTATAATCTTAAGTGTAACCGAGCGCTGTGCTTGGTAAATGGGTTTACCATGTGCGTGCCTCTAAAAGCCCGAACCACATATGGACACAAACTCAACATCAAAAAAAAAAAAAAAAAGCATGAAGTCATGACTATTAATACACGTTCAGTTTAGACCATTACTTTTTTCATCTTTCTTGTTTTCTTATCATCACCTTCCATCACTCGTTCCCTTTTGGTATGTAGTTCTGTCATCCCCAGCTTTTTGGTTTTGTTTAAAGATTACTTAACGAAGGAGATTAGCAGTGTTTTCGAATGTGGCGATGATAGTGCATCGCTTAAAGCGGGTATTTGAGTTTCTTGAGTCAGAACCCATCTGTAACGTGTAGTAAGACAGTATGCAGACTATTATGGAGCCGGAATCATGTTTCCTTGAATGTTGGCTAGATTGGGAAATTGGTTGCGATGTGCGATCTGAGACTCGTTTCTTTCCTAAACCATTATAAAAAGGTGTATGTAGAGTTTTATTTGAAATTGGCCTCTCGTTGCTAATGGTGACCTGGTCTCTTTGTTCTGTTGGATGGATGAACCTACAGGTAAGGTAACATCTTCATACAGCCCCGTCCACTGGTTAGGTCCTAACCATTAATGCGACTTGCTCCAGAAGCATTAGTTGTGTCTTGTTTCTCTAGAGAATTGCTCCATACCTTTCTGAATTACCAAGTTGATTTAGATGATGTTAGGTGTTTTTACCTACATGTTGTGCCATAACAGCTTCTCTCTTTAAACTGCTGTTTTAGCCTTTCTTTAGCCCAGACTAGGGCCCACACCCAACTTTATGACTGTTTTGGTGCATGGCAGGCCTCCATTAATAAGCATGTCTTGCAGGATGAGCTGTCTAATATCATCTTTTAAGAAGAAGAAGAAAGACGTGTCTGCTCTCAGTGCTCCTACAGTAGTTATTTCACCTGGTAACAATTATGGGATTTTATGAACCAAGGTGAAGAAATTCATAGTTGTTATGAAGGTCCTACTGTTTGAATGGACTATATTTTTCCTACCTAGAATTTTTATTTCATATATATATATATATATTTGTGGATCTGTCCTTGAGCAGTTGAAAATAGTTTTCATGTTCATGATGCCCTGATTAAATTGAATCTAAGCTCAAAAACTCCCAGAATTGAATGTGATAGATTGCAACCTTGGCAGTGACCTGAAATACATTTGTGTGCTTTTTCAAAATAAATGTGTTATTTATGCTTAGGAGACTGCTACATCTGATATTTGTGGTCTCGGTACATATAAACTGAAGGATAGGATCTATGCATCTAAAAATGTAGTTATAGTAGAGTCGTATATGGAAAAATACACATGTATACAGAAAATAACACTGGTACTGTTTTTCTGCACTTTATACTTAAATATAGACAATGCAGACAATGCAGTATAGTCAATATATTTTTTTGAATTATGAATCGATATGCTTATCCATTCTTCTGTTGGGCATTATAGATAAAGTGGCATGAATATGGAACCTTGCAAATAAATTATAAGCCAAGGCAGTGCAAAGACCCCTGGATATCATGAGGGCGTTATATAATTTTATGTTGCTGTTGCACTCACTGGGCAATATGGCCAAAAGTATGTGGACACACGATCGTCATCTCAATATGTAGATCTCATCAAACTGATACCACAACGTTGTACAGGAAGCACACATCTGCCTAGAATGTCTTTGTATGCTGTCGCACGTTACCCTGCATGGTTTTGTAAGGGGAGCATACTGCATGGGAGCGCAAAGGTCAAGTATCCAAATATTTTTGGCCACCCAGAGTAGATCATAGCAGACTTCAATTTTATTCATTTTGGTAGTATGTTTGCTCACACACACACATCCGTTTCATTGACTGCCTTTCAACTAAACCATTATCATTTGAAGAAACGGTTTATTAAACAAGGGTTACTGCTGTAATTTATATGATTATTGATAAGGAAACAACCAAGGCTTTGTGTGTTGTCCTATCCTCAGTAGAGTCCTAGTTGCATAATACATGACTGATGTTCCAACAAGGCCATATAGTAAGGTATTCACAATAAATAAATAACTGTAGTACTGTGCAAAAGTCTCAGGCATCATATTGTCTGTAGTATAAATTTTTTAACACGTTTGCATTATTATGTACAAAACCATTCACTATTTACGAACACAACTTAATATATAACTAACATTACAGAAGAATATTGCTTGACAGGCCAGTTTTCAGATGGAAACAAAAACCTAATGTAGGCATAAAAATAAAGAGGAACAAGTATGACAAAGTTACCAGAAGAACTCATTTAATCTCTAGCACACTCAGTAAAACCTAATCTCACAAATCTGTATCTAACAGTACTGAATATTTTCAAGCAAAGAGTTTTCACACCAAATATTGACTGTTTAATTTATTAATCTTTACACCTTTTTAAGTTTACATTTAGGCATTTTGGCAGACGCCCTTTTCCAGAGCCACTTACATTTTTATCTCATTACACATCTGAGCAGTAGAGGGTTAAGGGCCTCGCTCAAGGGCCCAAAGGTGGAGACCTAGGGGTCGTGGAGTTTGAACCTGGGACCTTCCAAAACGTAGTCCAATGCCTTTTATTCTTCATATGTACATTACTGCACAGTGAAATTCTTTATTCTTCGCATATCCCAGCTTTGCTAGTAGGCCGGGGTCCGAGCTCAGGGCCAGGCATTATACGGCAACCATGGAGCAGACAGGGTTAAGGGCCCAAAAGCGGCAACCTGGTGGGGCTCGAACCCTCAACCTTCTGATTAGTATACAGAACTTTAACACACTGAGCCACCACTGTCCCCTAAAAGATGAAGTGGAAGAAGTGGAAGTGACAATCCTTCTGAAATACCTATTGCCTTCGGACCAACCCAAGAAACTTTATAGAAGTTTCTTCTATGTAGAAATGCTTTCAAAAGCATTAAAAGGCATTTTTTTGATGTTTGTAAACCCAAGACTTTTGCACAGTACTGTAACTAAAACTGCTGTTAGGTTTTACTGAGTATGCTGGAGAATGAGTTCTTCTGGTAACTTTTACACACTTGCTCTTTTCTATTTTTCGTGAAACCCTAAAACCCCGGAGCCTACTTTAGGTTTTTCTGTTTCCATCTGAAAACTGTCATGTCATGTAATATCTTGCTGTCTTTACAGGGATGCAAATATTCCTTTGTAGTGTTATTTATTTACTTATTCATTTTTAAGGTACAATTGAAAATAGTGAATGGGTTTTGTACATGATAATGCAGACATGATAAACATATTAAAATGTACTAAAGATAATACAGTGAATGATTGCTGTACACATACCGTAGAATATTTGTAAAAGCATGGTCACCTATGGCAATATTTACTGTATCAAGAGAGAGGTATGACTTGGAGAAGCTTGCCTCCCGCCCCCTCCCCTCCACCCCAAGTGGTATTGTTTTAGAAGGTCCTAAAAAGTGGTGAATTATGCTTATTGGGGCAAAGCAACTGACCATATTGAAATTTAAAAAAAAAATCTGATTTGGATGATGTGATAAAGCCATTAGTAAACATTTTCTGAATGTTTCACATCTGGCCCTGAGTATAGATTTATTTCAGTAATTCTAAGAACAGATCCTGAACTTTTGCTTGTAGCAGAAATTAAGGCCAAGCTTGAGTTCTGGAGCTCCATGACAAGCCTGCACTTTCAAAGCTGGCCCAGATTGCTACCACATGTGGATCTGTGGATCAGAGCTCCAAGTGGTCATCCGGCTGCCGTCCTGCCCTTTAATTTCTTATCCCAAAATTGGACATCTGAGTTGCTGTATGACATTGTTCTTGCCTTCCCAGACTAGCACAGTGTGTGCTCACTGTGATTCTTTCCCGTTCCAGCTGGCAGATAACAATGAATCAGCCTCACTGGAGAGAATTCAACACGGAGGTGATATGTTGTGAGACTTCAGGCTCGTTGCAGCATTAGGAAATGCAGAAGCTAAACTTTCTGTTCTCCTAAACCCAAACAAAACTGTCTCACGGAGAACTGGATATGATGTCATTCTGATTGTGTTTATATTTCGAAAGTATTTTCTTTGCAGGGCAGCCAGTTCATTTGATCATCTCAGTCTGCTAGCCTGCATTGTCTCTCCACATAAATAGCTGAAAACATTAGCGTGGTCACATTGCCTCAACAAGGCATAAATCCATCACCAAGCAGAGGGTGCCAGAGTGCGATGAATGCACAAAAATGTCAGGCCTTGAAAGTTTGTGCAAATTATGAGGAAAGTTCACTGTCTGCGTAGGAAGTGGGCTACAAGAGATCTTTGTGTCACCTATATTGAAAGCTGTTGGCTCAGGCTGTCCCAGCATGCATTTCATCCTGTTGTGAATGCAACATTTGTCTGGATGTGTAGGTCGAATGCCGTCTCTTAGCCGGCCCCCTCTGCCATGGGACACCAAGCAGTTTGTGTCCAGCACTAAGTTTGAGTTTCGGTAACTGGGTCATACTGTCGAGATGAGGAGTTGTCAGAGGAAGCAGGATTTTTGTCATGGTGGAAGGATCTACTTTAAGATTCGTTCCTCATGGCAGAAGTTGCCGACTGGGCAGGTTTGTGGGAACTTTGCTCTGTGTCGACATTAAAACTCTTGTCTCTATTTTGTAATTAAAAACAGATGGCAGGACGGACTCTTTGTCAAAACACATTGTCAGATATGTCCCCGGTTCCTTTTAAATGGGTACAACACCCTTCTGGGATTGTTTCCGTTGTCATACTGGCATGCCATGGATCTTGAATTAACCTGGGAAAGAACCTGTACCGGTTTATGATTTATAGAGAATTATTTCCTTTCAGTTCTTACAGACCTTGGAAGTAGAGTTGTTTGGACAAATGATGGCCTCAATTCCAGCCACTTGGAGGACCCCTGTCCACAATATAAATTCTCTGACAATTTGATGGTTGGTGAAATAAGCTAAGCTACAAGAGGGTGATCTATTTTGACCTCAGAAAAGCCTCACTGTTTGCCATGTTCCTTTACTGGAAGAAGCGTGGGGCCTATGAGCTGGAGACACTTCCGTCCTCAATATTGGGGGCCGAACGCTACTCCTGGTCCTCCTCCCTGGATGTTATTCATGATCTATACGGTAAGGCTAAATTCCATTCTTTTTAAAAAACCTCCACAATATGTGAGAATATGCGGTTTACTGGGAGTCATTAATCTGGATTTATGTGCAATAGCATTTAATACTGATTAAATTATCTTAGTTATGTTTTAAGTGCTATTTATAGAAAAGGTGGGCTAGGACCATGATTATAGGACTTTTTTTTTGTAAGGTTTTGAATTTAGAGTAAAATACTTGTACTAAATAAAGCATATATTGTTGACTGTATTGCAACTAGAAGGTTGAGGCTGGCAACCAAAATTCAGGGTTTTAAGAATTTAGTTTTAAGAGAATGTTTGACCAGCGTAGTCTTATTCTCTCTCTCTCTCTCTCTCTCTCTCTCTCTCTTTCTATCGCACACACCACCTTTTGATCAAAGTCCATTGATATTCTGGAACAGATTAGTAAATATAATGTGTTTTAGTGTAACTGAATGTACTTGGCCAGTCATCGACATACCTGGGGGCAAGGCAAAAAATATCACATGAACAGCAGCTTCAAATCATGTTTTTATTAGATTTTTTTATTTTTGTTAAAGAATGAAGTATCTATAATTGTCCAAATGTAAATTATGAAAAGTATTTCCTTCTTAAATAAAACATTTTAAAACACTCTTAAACCCTGTTTAGAAGTGTGTACCCCTTTCCATAAATATACAGTGAAACCTTAGATACAGTGAACCTTCAATCATTCAATCAACATTTATTTGTATAGCACCTTACAGCAACCTAAATTGAACCAAAGTGCTTCACAGCATTAAAACAAAATAAAACACATAAAATTATTTAAAAAAAACACATAAAACCAAATATATTAAAAGCCATTCTAGATAAGTGTATCCTAAGTTTGGCTTTAAAAAAAGTATAAACAAAATAAAACAAAATTATGAAAGACATATGATGAACCTTGGAGTAACTTGGTCTGCAATTATTTTGCAAGATGAGCAAAAAAATTTTTGTAATAAAGTGAAACCTCGGATTTCGAGTAACGCGGTTTCTGAGCGTTCCGCAAGACGAGCAAAGATTTTTAATAAATTTTGATTTGGAAAACAAGCAAGTCTTGGTTTACAAGCACCGAGTATCATGTATCATGCATGTGCTTCTTGCTTTGATGCCGAGCGTCACGTGATCACAACTGAGCCAACGGTTTTTCTCCCTCTTGCGCCGCGGAATTGTGGGTAATCCTCTCCCCTGCTGGGTCTTAGTGCGCGTCTCTTACTGGTATAATCAACATTCGTGCACGCGTGTACTGTTTACTATAACACTGTGACCACGTGTGTGTGTGT
>JAOVVA010000019.1:20564364-20586724 GCA_028565275.1 Leiocassis micropogon
GTGCAGTCAGTGTATTACAGTATATGCCACTTACTGCTGTAGAATCTCATGAGAGAGAGTGGCAAATATCTTGTGTCTATGTGAGTATGTGAATAAAGTCGTGAGGAACATTTACATAAGAGTGAGATTTTGTATTAGTTTTCATTCTGTATCTCTAAATTTAAAAAGTCTACTTTAGTCTAATCTGAGTAAACTGTTGCCTAGCACCTCCAGGGTCCGGGTTCAATTCCTGCCTCGGGGTCTGTGCGATGGAGTTTGGTAGTTTTCTCCATGCTTGATGAGTTTTCTCCGGGTTCTCCGGTTTCCTTCCACAGTCCAAAGACATGCGAATTAGGCAAATTGGCATTCCTCGAGCATGTGAACGCGTATGTGAATATTGACTGGAGGTCCCACCACGGTTGTGAAATTGGGAATAAATACAATGGTCACCATTGGCCTCCACAGCCCCTAGTTGGACTACAGAGGTTCCTAGATGGAGATGGATGGATGGAGTTCTCTAAACTGACTTTTTAAATTGAGCTGTATTTTTCACAGTAGTTTGGTGGATGTAGAGGTGTTCACGCTTTGGGACACTCACAGACTCACATGTACTGTGCAGATCTGAAGAGATGTCCAGTAAAGCTTGTGTGATCTCTAAATCCCATATTTTCACAAAAATTAATGTGAAGTTTGTATGTGAAAATTTTTCACAAAAATTCACATTAATTATTATTATTTGGATCAAAATTTAGAGAAAATGTATGGGGAATTTTGGTTAGGGAGTCATAGGCAGTACAGACTGTCTGTTATTCCAAGAAGACCAAAGGTATAGTGGAAAATAAAAGGAGTTATTGTTGTACCATGTGCTGCCAGCAATCAAGTCTGTAATGTCTTACAGAAACAATACTACTGCGCCGACATTTTGCCCTCCCACACAAAGAGCTGGATGATAAACTGGATCTGCTGTTTATGAGAACAGATGAATAAAATTTTCTCTCAGACTTTCTAGGCGGCGACTCGGAAACTGGCGTAATTGCGTAGCGTGCTCTGGGCTTAAGTGAAATTGGTGACAGCGAGCAGGAATTTTGTGTTGCTTGGTCCATGTGTTCATTATTAAATCAAGATGCTGTAAAGATACTCCTTTTGAGACACTTCAGCTGGAGGAAAATAGCTGTAACGCAAAAGAATATGATTTCAAACCATGGCTGGTTATTTGCTCCCAGCATGCACTTGCTCGGCCAGTCCTTGGCTTTGCTGCAGAGTCTCGATGGCACATATTTTTTTTTCACGCAACTATAAGGTTAAAGATTGCCCCCTGTTTGTGGGAATAGTTTTAGTTGTCTTATGGCTCCTGTTTGAATTTATGTCTAAAAATAATTTTATAACCCGACGGGTGGCATGGATTTAACCCTCAGGTGCTTTTTTTGTATTATAAGTCGATTTGGATAAAAGTGGCACCATCAAAAGAACGAATGTAAATATTCTTAGATGTTCAATGTGTCTTAATCCTGTGTTCAGTAGTTACAGTAGTTACAGGTACACATGGTGCTAGAGTTTATCCAGAGTTCCTGTGGAAACTTTTTGTGTCTGGCTGGCTCATGTGCTCACATTATCCTTTCGCAGCGGCCCAAGAATGGGACCTGGAGATGAGAGGGTTTCTGCTGTCTTTGTTTATAGATTTTTTTGTTTTGTTTCCCACTTCCATCGGTGCATCTGTGTTTAGAAGGAGCGTAATGGTGTGAATGATTCTCCAGGCTGCGCTAACATCAAGCACGGCTTCACTTAAGCCTCAGTGGCACTGCAGGCGGCTGCAGCTGGGATCTTTTTGAACTGAACAAAGAGACAGTATGCAAGAGCTGACGGTTTTCCGCTGACCGTGAAGTTGGAGCGGTTCATTCGGGTTTTTCTTGCTTTTGCCTAAAATGACTTGTTGAACTTTCACAGTAACCTTTTACAAGTAAAATTGACGATTCATTATTATTCATTTATTTTAGTAATGCAGCTGGAAAATGCTCTAATAAAATAAGCATCTGGCATCTTATTTGTCTGGGACTGTTTCTAAAGTATTTGGACTGTATGATGATCGGTTCAGAAATCTGTAATGTTTTAGGGTCAAGCTTGACTCAAGTGACGTCATTCACACTGCATTCGTCCAGCCGGTGATGTATCCATGAAATGAACCAGTGTCTCAGCCTTTTGTCCTGGTAGCAGAAGGAAACCCTTTGTTCCAAGCTGTGTTTTGTAGGATAGACCTTCCCACATAACCTGCCCTCAGTCCTCACTGTTTACAGCTTGCAGCTTACAGGCAGCATGAACAGGAGGCCGGACTTAGAGCGGGGTACGGCTCAAATCAAAAGGTTCTGTCTGTGTGCATATTTTTCAACAGGAGACCGATGAAGGCCGGGAAGAAAAAGAAAGAAAAGCAGTATTAAAATATCCTACAACTGATGTGTGACTTTTTTTTTTTCTCCCAGGGATATAAAATGCTAACTTTTAGTATTTATTCAATCTTTTTCTGTACTGCTTATCCTCTAAATGCTCGCAGGAGGCCAAAATCGTTTTTGTTTTACTTCTTAAATTACCTCATAATGTGAGCATGTTTTGTATTTAAGGTGGTAATATTATGCAGTTCCTCTATAATCCTACAGGTGGCACACGCTCTAAAATATGATCACAGCGGTAGGAGCAAATTATTTGCTGTTTGTTAAGAAAAATCTCTGAAGAAAAATGATAATACAATCTGAATATTTATAAAATTGTGATACTAACAGTATCGCAATACAAATTGAATCGGGGCTGAGGTAGCGTGATATCGTATCGCTGGTCCAAGGTGATTCACATCACTACATACCATGCTTAGAAATCGAGAGAGAGAGGATTGGAGAACATGAACTCAATCAAAAGTGGCCATGTCGGATTCTGGATTTGAACCGTTTTGAAAACCTGGATTTCATTAAATACCATTTTTGATGGTTCCCCAAAAATATAATTTTTTCAGCTAAAATATTTGATTACTTTTGGAGAACTTTATTTTTGTTTTTGACTCAGTAATGTTTAATTGTTATGCCTTTTCACTTTATAGTTTTTTATCCTGTGTAATTTATATATTTTATACATTTCGATTTTATTTAAGCTTACATTTCATCTCAAAATTTTTATATTTTGCATTTTTCTTAGTGCAATTTTTTTTTAGTACAGTAAAATCTTTCTATTTTTATATTTTATCCTATCTTTCCATCGTAGGTCATGAACAGTCATATAAGCATTTCACTTTATATTATACTGTATATGGTCACGTACTGAATAAATAGAATTTTGATATTTCAGAAAGTTCTATGATTTTTTTTTTTAAGAATGAGTATTTAAATAAGTGGTGTAGTAGTTAGCACTGTCGCCTTGCACCTCCTGTGTCCGGGTTCGATTCCCGGCTCTGTGTGCATGGAGTTTGCATGTTCTCCCCGTGTTTGGTGGGTACTCCGGTTTCCTCCCACAGTCCAAAGACATGTAGATTAGGCTAATTGGCGTTCCCAAATTGCCCGTAGTGGGTGACTGTGTGTGTGTGTGTGTGTGTGCCCTGCGATGGATTGGCACCCTGTCCAGGGTGTACCCCGCCTCGTGCCCTAAGCCTCCTGGGATAGGCTCCAGGTCCCCGCGACCCTGAATACAGGATAAAGCGGTATAGAAGATGAGTGAGTGAGTATTTAAATATTTGCAGGTTTTAAACTACCAGTCAAAAGTTTGGACACACCTTGCTGAAGGGATCCAAAATATGCAATAATTTCCTTTGAACAATTGATATTGAGATGTACTGTATCTGCTACGTATGCTCTGTTAAGCCTTCATAATGGCTCTAATTTGAGGTGCTGTCTGTTAATTGGTGATTTTTGATACTGGTGACTCTAAACGAACTTCTCCTCTGAAGCAAAGGTAAGTTTTGGGCTTGCTTTTCTGGGATGGTCTTTATGAGAGCCAGTTTCATCAAGGTGCCTGATGGGTTTTGCAAATGGACTTGGCAGTACTGTTCTCGCAAGAACTAGACCAGAAAGGCTGACCTAACTGTTGTTGTTGTTTTTTAAGTAACTAATTACTTAAGTAACTAATGTTGCATGTCTTATTTCAAAGTTTTGAGAAAATCCGGTATTGTTCTATAATATAGAAAATAAATCCAGACTTGTATCCAAACTTTGGAAGTATCATTATAACCAACAACTGAAACCAACATTAATTAGATTGTGTAACTGATTTAAACCAAGGAGTCAAATGTTTAAAAGTAAAATTTCTGGCAGCGGAAGCATCCAAAGCTACTTTTCTTTCTTTTTTTCTTTCTTAATTCTTGGTCAATTTTCTTTTATAGTCTTTTATGTTTTATATTAAGTTTCAAATACAAATTATTGTGGTTGGATCGGTAGTAATTTTGAGAACTGCTTCCACCGAGGGCTTGAAATAATACTCAGTGCTGCACTTGTTATGCTAAAAGCAACAAGCTAGAAATTGCAGGGTCGCTCCTGGGGCAGCTGAGGTTTTGTGGTGTTTGCGATTGCTGTCGCGGTGCTGGCGTCAACCTGGAGTGTTCCTCTTCTCATGTCCTGTTTTCACTCCCTGTAATGTGAGGTTTTTGTTGGGTTCATCGGGAATAGTCTTCGGCTTGGCTCGTTAGTTAATCGACAAGTTGAATGTGTTGTGTTGAAATCTGCTGAATTCTTCAGCGCAGGCCCAGGATTGAACCCCTGATTAAAGCAAATGATATAACTGCTTTGGCTGATGTGGCCTGTAGTTAAAACTTTGAGGTACGGTTTTTTTTTTTTTTTTTTTTTGTAGAACCAGTCTCAGCTGGTCAACCACACTGATTTAGCTTAGCATTTTATTTTGGTTTGGGTGTGACTGCTTTATAAAAAGAAAGAGCCCGGGTTTTCGCTCGTCAATGTTCTACCTCATTGCCCTCACATGTGTGTGTGCGTGTGGCTGCGGGAACTCGTAGCGCAGTTTTATTTGTTTATTTTGGGCTTAATCAGCAGCGCTGAAGTCAGGAATTCCTGTCTAAGAGCGAGAGTGAGAGACGAGGAGAGATGGAAATTGCTGACTAGACTGTTGCTACTTTTCACACGTAGTCATTACCCACTACTGACTCATGCTAAAGCTAAAATTACTGCTTATCTAAGAAGTCACTTGCACAGACCAGGTTTCTCAATTCTTACCGTCAGTTTCTTAACTGTCTTACTGCGCGAAGGCCTCCACTGACCCTCCACCTTCAGTTAGTAAACCTGTCATTTGTGTTGCTACAGTAAATGCAGTTTGAGATCGTCGACATTATCAGATTGTGCAAAATGCTTGTCTACTCCACCTGGGTATTGTTGCATCATGTCATCAAGCCCCTGCCTGAGTTTAGCTGCGTGTGCAAATTATGTCCCAGCAAAACAGTAATTCTACGTTTAAAAGCAAAATAGAAATTGTGATGCCACATTTCAAACTGTTGCAGTTTGATGCATCAACTGTGTTAACACCGGCATCTATGGAGCACATGGTGTAATGCTGCATGACACACACTACATTAACAATAACTCAACTGTGATCATCCCTCTGCACACAATAATCATCAGTGCAGTTTACCTACAGTTTCTAAGTAGCCAATCTTTCCTTAACCTTTTAGGATTTAGTCATCTTTTTCAAGGAGTTTTCAAACCATTTCAATGACAATTTATGATTGAATAGATGATTTTGTAGCTTAAAAATGTTTAAATTTAATTAAATAATGTAGACTAAATTAATTAAATGGCAACAAATGTTTTACTGTGACAGGCTGAAAAGTCCCTAAAGATACAATAAAAAAGTTGGTTGTTCATGTAGAAACATCGGCAGCAACCTCATTTCCCCTCTCGTCTGTTCCAACCACTCAGCATTCAGCATCACCAGTATACAAATCTGAATCGGCCTGATCACCTGTCATCATCTGCACCTGTTTCTCACTGGGTCATGCAGATTTTTTTTATGCTTGAAAAATTCATAGGTCACTATGTGGCAATACAAACAAAAAGGACTAAAAATGAGAGCCAACACTTGGCAAAAAAGTGCTTCAGGAAGCCTGGAAAACTATTCCTCAAGAAAGTCCGGCTCTTTGGAAGCAAAATTTTAAGAAATAAAGCTGTAGACTTTTGCACAGTATTGAATGTTTTTTTTTTTTTCTGTAGTCTCTGAAAAGCCCTTTTCATATTGGCATTAGTTTTGGACTAGTTGACCGTATTCTTAATCCCACTGGTCAGAATCTGGACATTGATGTAATTTAGTATCAATATCATTTCTCAATTTGGGTCGAAGTTATTCCTGTTTGGAAATGGTTGTAAACCCAGATAAAATAATTGTACTTTGCCTCACATGAGTATTTAACTGTAGAAGAAAGTTGAATCAATTTGAATGCACAAATGATCAGGACTTGATAGTCAATTACACTGAAAACCATATTGTTTGTAATAATTAGGATAGCAAATTTCCAAATTCATGCAAATTGAATATGCTTGTTTTTGTTTGAATGACCACACAATGCATTTCTTTTTCAAAGCAACAAATATCATTGATTATGTGCTTTGTGAAATAACATTACTAGATATAAAAGTTTCAAAACAAGTGCTCACAAACATTTAAGAACTGGTTTTCTTAAAATGAACAAAATTGGTTTTTGCCATCACTTATTACAGTATACTTTTACTTTTCCCAACTACAAGTCGTAGTATTTTTCCTCTTGCATGTTACTACTGCAGGTAAGACAAAAAGTATTTGTCCAAGGAGAAGGTACATTGCAGAAAAGGACAAATTTATTCTGTGAAAATAAGCAAACGTTGCAACTTTCTCAGGAACTCCCAGCAGCAAATCTAGCCCTGACATCTCCCGAGTGAATTTGGTCAGTCATAATCTGAAACATTGCGGCAGGGGTGTGTACCTGGGTAAAACTTGATAAGTTTAAGAATAGCTGCGTTCCGTTCAGTAGACTGCACAGGGAATTCAGCCTGGTTATGTAAGATTCCAAACCACAGGGTGCAAAACTGCTCAGTTCAAAGGGAATCATGAACAGTGTAGGGAACAAGTGAACAATGGTTCATCACTTCATCGGAAGTGGACATATAAAATTTCCCGTCAGTCATTGTGCCTTGCTGGAGCATGGAAAAATTGGGTCTTGAGAAGGCGCTTGTATATTATCATCGTTATCGAGGACGATATGATATTAATATAACATCGTAGGAATTTGTATTTTATATCATATTTAAATTAAATTAAATTATACCTATTAATATCTATCAATAGATGCTGACTATCACATAGACTAAGGATAGTAATCTGTTGAAGGAATAATAAAAAACAATATGGTATACAGTTTGCAATAGTACATTTTTTTTGTTTCAATAAATAATTCAATATCTAATTTAAGTGCTGAAACTCTTTGAAAACCATAAGCCATCAGCATTCTAATATAGACAAATTAATAAATATCGATATCCTTTTTAAACGGTCCATGTGAGTGTGCTCAAAATGCATCGATTACATTCAGACTGATTTTCATACTGGTGTTACGAGTGAAACAATTCTAATAAACCTCATATAAGGACCAGCCATTTCTGTAAGACTTTCACATCATCTTAAAACTGACCAACTTAAAAAGCAGCTCCAGGATCTCTCTTTAAAAACGTGTCACGATGGCTACAGAAGAATCTCCAAAGCTTTGGCAGCATGAAAGCCCTCATCAAGAAGTGGAGGAAACGGGACTCCACCACAGTGACATTAGGAAGTACAGGATGTCCCTTTAAAACTGAAGGGTGGGGGGAAAACAAGATGAAAACTTGGTATAGAGACTGCCAACAATAAAGGAGCTGCAGGAATTACAGGTCACTTCCTGCATGTAACAGCACTTTCTTGTATATATATTTTTTTTAAATCCTCATCTATCCATAATTTGCAAAGGGGCGGTCATTAACTGAAGGTTTGTGTTATCTACCAAGATAAAGAAAAAGGACCCAAAATGCAATGGGCAGCACAAATGCTTTCTAGCAGTGATGGTTTAATCCCTAATTAGACTTCTAAAGGCAGGAGAACCGCTTGCAAAGCCATGTTGAAGTTCACAATTATTGTTGTGCTTGCTGCTAGCATCTTTTTGTTGTTGTTGTTGTTGTTGTTGTTGTTGTTGCTAGTATCGCCATTAACATTGATGGGAAAGTAGAGATGTACATGGACATATACAGTGACGTGATGACGTGACTATCTAGCCAGTGGATAAACCGTCTGCTCTGAACTGTCCATGTGGTGTAAAAAGTAACTGAAGATGTGAACACACCAGGGCTAGATTTTTTTAAAAATGAATTATCATCCCACTGCACACAATAATCACCAGTGCAATTTGCCTAAAGTTTCTAAGTATAAAGTTTAAAAATACTTTAGCATTTAGATTTTGGCATCTTTTTCAAGAAATTTTTAAACCATTTCCGTGACAATTTATAAATAGATTTTGTAGTTTCAACATTTTGTAGACATTTCTGTGTGACAGATACGGCACTGTGTTAAAGTGTTTAAATTGAATTAAATGATGTAGAATAAATTGATTAAATGGGAACAAATGTTTTTCTGCGACAGGCTACAAAGTGCCTAAAGATAAAATAAGAAAATTGGTTGTTTATGTAGCAACATCGGCAGCAGCCTCATTTCCCCTCTCGTCTGTTCCAGCTGAATCGGCCTGATCACCTGTCATCATCTGCACCTGTTTGCCTTAAGTTAGATGTTTTTTTTTTTTCCATCCTTGAAAAATTCATAGGTCACTATGTGGCAATACAAACAAAAACATTCGTCAGGAACTGGTCATTTACAGGGACTGGACTAAAGGGACTGGAGCCAAAACTTGCCAAAAAAGTGCTTCAGGAAGCCTGGAGTCTATTCCTCAAGACTACATTGCTAAATACTAGTACTAGTCCGGCTCCTTGGAAGCAATATTAGAAGAAATAAAGTTCAAGACTTTTACACAGTGTTTATTTTTCTGTAGTCTGCGAGAAGCCTTTTTCATATTGGCATTAGTTTTGGACTAGTTGACCGTATTCTTAATCCCACTGGTCAGAAACTGGACATTGATGTCATTTAATATCAATATCATTTCTCAATTTGAGTCCAAGTTACTTCTGTTTGGGGAAAATAAGAAAATTGCAGAAAAGGCCAAATTTATTCTGTGAAAATAAGCAAAAGTTGCAACATTCCCAGTAACTCCCAGGAAAGTAGCCCATAGATTTTTTTTTTTCAAATAAATTGTACAATGAAAACTTTCATTCAGGAGTCTGACCTCAGTTACTCAACCTTCTTGTAGACTTTTCTGATTCATTCTGGTACGAGTTCCTCTGCTGCATTCGTGACTCACTTTCTGCTGCTTCCCCATGGATCCCCTAAAGATTTCACTTCCCCAACTCAGTTACCCAAATCTTACCCAAGACTTATTCTTTCCTCAGAGGCTCGTCTCACTGGGATACTTCTACTGTACCTGCTCGTAACTGCTGCTGTAATCGTAAAGAACATGATGCTCATCCTGTCATGTCCCTTGTTTTCTTCGGATTTCTTGTTTCTCTCCTCATCTGACCTCTAATCCTTTCTTTTTTACCACCGACCACTTTTTCACTCTACGATCCTTACTTGGACTTTTATTTCATCTTAAAATGTCTCCCTTTTTCTTTCTTTTTTTTTTTTTTGATCTGATAATCAAATGTCATTGCACTCCTTATGTCCTTGCTCCCCTTCACTGCTTTTAATGGCATGTTATCCAGCACGTTTGTGTGTGTGTGTGTGTGTGTGTGTGTGTTCCTCTGATTTAACGCCGACTAAATTAACGACACCGCTCTGGCTGTTCTGTTCCAGATGAGAAGTCTGTCCAGGAGGAGGAGTGTGTGGAGTGTCAGCATCCAGACTGCCGCGAGCGCCGTCGGGCCTCCAAGGTAAGAGCTGGACAGGACACACATTCTTCACACAGCACTGTGGAGGGTCCTGGATGAATTATTACTACACATACACACACAGACAGTCAGTCTCACATTCTCTGACTTTTGCCGTCTATGTGTGTGTGGTGAGTCACTGCTTTATTACTAATAAACATGGACAGTATTTCTCGTCTGTGTGTGTGTGTGTGTGTGTGTGTGTGTGTGTGTGTGTGTGTGGGAGAAAGTGTTCCGTTATCTCTCCCTTTCTCTCTCTTCCCGCTGTTCCCGTCAGAACCCACTTCATCAGATGAGAAAGTACAGAGAAAGGAAAGAAGGTTGAAAATTCCGGACACACCACTGTTGTGAAATTTTCTGCTTTTCGAATTTCAATGATATATTTATTTTTGATCCTGTCATTTAATCCTGCCATAGCAGTAGCGCTACACCGTGTTTATTCTGCATCATAATAAGAGTCGTGAGTCAATATGGTCCGCAAGATTAAATACTACTTTTGGTTTGTCTTCCCCACAATTAGGTTCCTTTGTTTTACGATATGAAGTTTCGTTTCTCACATACAGTATCACAGCAACAATTACACCTCTTACCTATTAACATTCATGATTTTTAACTGTTTCTAGCTATATTTAAAGTAGGGCACTGTTTACGAGACAAGTCACTCCCTGTTCTCTCTCACGTTAAAGCACTTTTAAACAGACATTACTGATCATTTCTATTTTCTTGACACTACAGAGAGGTTCACTTAGGGTACCAGAGTCGTTTTTAATGCGTTCTTAGTGAGCCGCGTAACGGCTGCGAGTGTTTAGTCTTTCCTAGACTTCATTATGCACCAGTAAGCTCTGTTGTCGAGTCTGAATCAGAGCGAAATTGATTGACTTTTGGTTCATTTTCTCTTTGGTTTGGAATTGCTTTCACACTGCAGATATTTAAACAAAGCAAAGTAACGTTGGCTTGGAGGGGCATGAAGAGTGTGAATGTAGTAAAACTTATTGGATAAAGGCTAATCGGTCAGAAGTGCAGCAGTGGAAGGAGGGAAACAAGAGCCAAGAGTGAATCGAAATCACACCATGCAATCCGACAATGAAGTTTATGCCGTATAAATAATAAACAACTAGGGCTGCATGATTTGCAAAAAAAATAAATAAATAAAAAATCACATCGTTATTATTTTGACACAGATTACAATTTACGCTGCAATATTAAATTATTAAATGTTTTATTTAATTCTCAAACTTATTAATCTTGACTAACACCAAATAACACTATATATGTACTGTGTGTGTATGTACACACACTCTAATGTGTGTGTATGTGTATATATATATATATATATATATATATATATATATATATATATACACACTGTATATGTGTGTATATGTGTATATATACACAGTATGTATATTTTTGCATATATACTGTGTATATATAAACTAAAATTATTTACAAGATCTACATAAATTCTACAAAACTATATACAAAAATATATTAACTGTAATAAATTGCAGCCCTTTGAGATTAAATAATTTCACAGGTCCATACTGTGATTATTTATTTATTTATTTATTTATCGTATTTTATTTAATTAATTAATTAGTTTGCGATAATTGTGTTGCACTATAAATAACTATTTTAAACATTCTGTGTTTCACGTCCAGGAGTTATGTTATCCTTTTCTTTCCCAGACATCCAGGACATGGCATTTCATTCAGTACTGCTCAGTTTGCTCATCGTGCATCACTTTAAGCAACTCGCCAAAAACAAAAAAGAAGTCTGGATCACTTCCTGCAATTGAGTCTGTTTCGAATTGAATGAATGAATGAATTAATTATTCACCAGTGAACCAACAAAGATGTCAAACAGACCAGAAAACTAAACTGTTATTAATATTTCATTACTTAGCTTGTTGTTCTTATCTTAGGTGCATAAGTCTTCACTTGGGCAGTAAAGGAAAAGTCCCAGTTCACACACACACACACACACACACACACACACACACACACACACACACACTTCGGTTTTGAAGTCATGATTCAGTACCCAAAAAGGCATTACGTTTCTTACTTAAAACAAACTAACAAACAAAAAACACATACAGTATGTCTGGGAATCTAGATGCACAAAGTTGCTTAAAAACAGTGACAGCACTATCTATAGCAATGGACTACATCTGATAAATTGTGGATAAGAATAATATATAGAATAAAATATGTGCTGCATTAAAAAAAAAAAAAAAAGTTATAATAAAATAACATACAAACAAAAATAAAAAACGCTGCTGTCCTGCCTATTGGCCACCAGGGGGAGATGGTTACACAAATTCACACGTGTGTGCCACATACCGTGCCCGTGTTCCATGCTCGTGGTTACTTCATTTGGCCTGAAGCTGTGTCTGTCCTGTATAATTTATAATAATTGTTAACAAAGATACCAAACGACAAGAGCACTGAACCTGAATCAGCCTCAGTGTTTGTGCGTTTCCCATTCATGTCAGTTTAAATACATGTCACACACACACACACACACACACACACACACACACACGGTGATTTTGGGCACTGAGTCACTGGCTGTGGTTTAGCCACTACTGCAGCTGGGCCGGAGTCACTGGTATTACACTGGTATGTCCACAGATATTGCTTTTAGACTTGCAGACTGGTGCATCGGAAGAGAGTTAAATTTAGTATCAGCGTCAGTGACTATAGTCTGCATATTTAATTTGTTTTTTGAGGTTTTGTGGAATTTCCTTTTTCCTGAGCAGGCTGCATTTTTGTTGCAAAAAGGTGCGTTCCATACATTGCTTCAGGATCAGATCATTGTCTTATTTCATTGTGCATGAAAATAATAAAACAAAGTAAAGTTTCAACTACATTAGTTTTCTTATAGATTTATTATGAGAAAAAACAATATTAAGGCTGGAAATGGTTGAATATTGACGTTGAGAATGATTCAAACTACACAAATCCTACTGCAGTAATTTCAAGTCTTGTTTATCCTCTTTTCTCTTTTAATGTAGTGGAAATGTCTCAATAATCAGGATAAATAGCTAAAAAGTGAAATTATTATTTGAAAGAGTGTGAGGTAAAGAAAACTCTTTTTATCGTTACTATATATCCAAACTTTATTTTGGATTCATTACATGTAAAGTGAAATGTTTTGTTTTTTTTCGTTTTTTTTTTTTTTCATTTTGATGATTACAGATTACAGCTCATGAAAATCAAAAGATTGAAATGATGGAAATCCATAATTTTAAAACATTCTAATTTATAATATTTCATTAGATCAGTCAGAAAAAGAGTTACAATACAGAAATTCTAAAAAATAAAAAAATAAAAAAAAGTTAATTAATGCACTCAATTCTTGGTCAATGCTTTAGCACTGCGGGCAGGTCATCAAGAGGCATAAAGCATCAAGTGCTCTAAAATCTCTTGGTAGCTTGACTTTGGACTTGATAAAACCCAGTGGACCAACACCAGCAGACATGGCACTCAAAATAATCAGACTGTAAAAACTTTAGGCAACTTGGATTCTGTGCCTCTTCACTTTTCTTTCAGACTCCGGGACTTTCATTACCATCAGATCAATGAAATGCAAAATTTACTGTGATCTGAAAAGACGACTTAGCCCAGGTAAGACACTCCTGCCACTGTCTCTGTTTTAGGAGTAGCTTGATACTGAGAAGCAACAGCTGTACCTCACCTTCTGCACAAGTCTGTGTGGTGGCTCTTGATGCACTGACTCCAGCCTCACTCCACTCATTGTGAAACTTTCCTTAGTTCTTGAACTGGCACTTTGTCCTACAACATTTTTCCCTTCAATTCAACCTGCCAAGAATATACTCAGAGACAGCACTCTGTGAATAGCCAGCCCAATTAACCTTTCGTGGCTTATGTACTATTTGCATGGGATAAGAATTATATGGGGACCTCGTGTGATTTTATTTATTACCTCCTCAACATCTAACTGATATATCTCCCGGATATACGTATATGTATATGTATATGTATGTATGTATGTGTGTGTGTGTGTGTGTGTGTGTGTGTGTATATACAGTGGCTATCAAAAGTATTCGGCCCCCTTGAACTTTTCCACATTTTGTCACATTACAGCCACAAACATGAAACAATTTTATTGGAATTCCACGTGAAAGACCAATACAAAATGGTGTACACGTGAGAAGTGGAACGAAAATCATACATGATTCCAAACATTTTTTTTTTTCCAGCTTTCTCCTTCTGCACATTGCATTGTTCTATGGTGTATAGCAATATGACCCAGCACCCAAAATACTCTCAAACACTTCAACAGCCTCCATTCCTCGCGGAGGGTGAATAAAAGGCGCACAGGAAACAAAAACCTTGATAAAATGATATATACTACTCCTGGCCAAATCACAGACATGCTGATTCACACGGGACTAATATTACAGGACCTTGGTGTTCGGCGAAATCTCTTTTTGCGGTAATTTGTGGAGGAATTTTTACTTTACAAATTACAGTCATGGCAGATTTGAATGGGATTAAGATCGCAGACAACCTCCGCAATTATTACAAATCATACGAGGACCCCAGGTAATACTAATCCTTTTGGAGTGTGTCAATGATTGTGTTCTGGACAGCTGGCAAGTCAGCAGTCTTCCCCATGATTGTGGTTGTGTGTACTAAACTGGACATAGAGATACACTGTTTTTATACTGTATGAATAGTAATTTACTGAAATTCAAAATTAAATATTCTAATATTTTAATGTTAGATTTTCGCAAGCTGTGAGCTGTCATCATCAAAATTTAAACATTTCACTTTACGTGTAGAATATGAGTTTCACTTTTTGAATTGATGTTTTCCTTTCGGCTGCTCCCTTCTTGACCCTCCCATTTTATCTGGGCTTGGGACCGGCACTGCATCCAGTGTCCAAGAAATTCATCTTCTTCTTTTTTTTCGCCCCGTATACATACAGTATATTATTTCAATCCAGATTCTGGAGAAGAGATATATTATTTAAGTTGCATGTTTTATATTTATATTTTTTGGACTCAGCTCTGTACAATTGAGGTGTATAAATGAATGCGTAGGTACATGTATGCATTTCTAATGAGCTGTAGTAAGACGTTACAGTCATTGCATTCATGTTTTCATAAGCTCCCTTAAAAAAAATTTCATTATTAAAACGAAGTGAACTGTGCAAGGGGTAGATGTGATTTGTAGGAAGCCCTGTTGTGTTGTCTGTATGAGCACAGGTAAGGCCAGTCTGAGCATGCTCAGAGAATCACTTCTAATCAACACACAACAGGACCAGACAACGCCCGCTGGGTGTGTATGCATCTGGGTTGCTATGACAAACTGCCGTGCCCAAAACCGCTGCCAATGTATGAGATGAGACAGTAGTGTGTGAGATGTGTTTCTTGAGTTTTCACTCCTTGCTTAAACCCTCCCACCCCCCCTTCTGTCTTGATCACATGATGACCCTTAACTTTTCAGTAGTTGCTTCTACTCGTTTCCTGGAAGCCAAGTGTGTGGCTTTGAAAATCCTTATCAGCTTCTCATCAGAGGCATGTTGTGTAGGTGGACCGGTGGGTGTGAAGCGTAAAACATCCGGTGGGTGTGAAGCGTTGGTCCACGCTCCCTCGCATCCATTTCGGGAAGAGTCGCATTGTCTATTTCAGAAGTCACGGGGTGTGTCAGCAGACCCTGTGCAGATGAAGATCGACAGAGTATAAGTTTATATACGATGAAGACTTGGGTTTCCAGACTTACAATCTGTTAGGTAATGGCGCCTGATGACGTTTGTTATACCAGAATCGAAGGTGTTACGCAACCACTGTATATAAATGAGAGAGATGACGGTGGAAGCATGATATGACTTGTTTTTCCACGGAAGGTGGAAACTGGAAAAAAAAGTAATTGAATATGGATTCTGTTTACTGGAATTATCCACACATTACAATAAATAAAATAAACTTTTTTCTGTTGTTTATTAAATTCATTAACTTTTTTTCATAAATTGACAATCGACAGAATTTCTATTTAAATATGTTTCCTTTGCCCGCTTCTACAAGATTTACAAGACATATCTTTAATATTTTAATAATTATATATTATTAAAATAATTTAAAAAAATTCTGTTTAATTAAAATCAATTATTATACAGTGTGTGTTAGTGCAATACATTTGCTAGAATAGCAGAACCTTGCCAAAAGCCCCTGGAAGTAAACTTTGTCATTGTCTATTTGAAGCTTGTACCTGGATATGTGGCAGCAGAGCAATACATCAAAACATGCAGGTACATGTCCGAAGTTCTCTTGAGAATTTCATATCCCCTGAGTGACAGTTCTCTGGGTAGAAATTCCTTGTTGTTGAGAAAAGCAAGAGGAAAATCCCAGACTGGTTCAAGCTTACAGGAAGGCTGAAGTAATCACTCTTTACAGCCATGGTGAGCTGAAAAGCCTTTCGTAATGCACATTCCAAACTTTAAGAGGTTGCAGCAGAGGACCATGCTGTATTCCACTTTTGTCGGCCAAGAACAGAAATCTGAGGCTAAATCATTGTTGGATCCTGATTGTTGGAGTTCTTACGGCGAAAACTCGTATTGCATATGTAATATGTAAATGCAGATAATCCGTTTCCAGCCAAAAATGTTAAGGATATTACCAATATCCCACATTATAACTATGTTTTTGCATATATAAACAATCAAAACATTTAGAAAAGTCATGTAAATGAAGGAAAATATGAAATAAATAAACATTAAACCTTACTTAACCTTGATTTATGATTCCTCTTGCCACTGGCTGCTTTAAAAACAAAACTGAAAGTGGCTCCCTTTTCTTCTTTGCTTCTTGGACAGAATGCAAAAAAAAACACCACGAAAAATATGTGAACTCGCTTCATTAGGCGCGACAGAGATGCAAACCAGCGTTAGGTTTGGTTTAGTCGCTTGTAAAGTGAAAATGCTTCGCATTGCAAAATTTCAGTTCTTTTTTTTTTATTTTTTTGCTGGGGGGGGGGGGGGTATTGGGGATTTTCTCCCTAATTTGGTCGTATCCAATTCCTCCCTCCCCGTCGCCAGGGGCGTCCATATTAAGGCTATTACAATCACTCAGTCGGGAGGGCCGAAGACTATGATGTTTCCTCCGAACCTTGTAACGCCAACCGACCGCATCTTTTCAAACTGCTCGCTCATTGGCCTGATTGGCTGTAAAGCCGTAATTAATATCAGAGCACCAAGTGCCTCCCATTCACCCCGCTGGGATAGCTCGGCCAGTTAACAACCAGCGATCTCCAGATGATAGGGTGAGCACTTTACCACTGCACCACTTGGGGGCCAATGCGGAAATCCTTAAGGTGGGGCGTTCGGATGACGAGGAACCACTGCATGTTGTTTTCTGAAATTCATCAATACATTGGGATGGTAATGGATAAGAGAGTAAGGGAGAATTAGCATTCTCGATTAGTTAATTCTAGAAAAGGTGATGGAGAACTGAATTCTGCAAAGACATTCAAAGTTTTTGGAATGGAACGTTACTGGAAAGCATTATTACGATAAAGTCAGACATCATCAGCAAATGATGTGCTTATGCAGACAAGTAATGTGCTTAATGACCCAATGGCATCATCAGGGTGTGAACTCGTATTTCCAAACAGTGCCACACCCAAGAGAGCAATACTGACCATGCCTTGTGGGAGGGATAAGTGTCGAGCAGTGCAACACTAGACACTCATGGGTGTCTGCACATTCGTATACGCATAAAATGCATTAAAAATGTCGCACTTTCCTTCATGAGTATTTAGCTCTCCTGTGATGTAACATGTTAACCAATGCCACACATCTTTACTAACCCTTGAATACACAGTGTTGATGGGACCGTTGCTTTATTTCTATTTTTCATCTCTACCTGAACTGCAGGATCTGGGCTTTGCTGCTTGCTGGACGGCATGTATGTATTCTTTGCCGCTTGCAATGCCATGACCAAAAGCTCATAAATCCGTCTACATTAGACGTGTAAAGGGTTCATAAGTTTAATATAAGCGAACAAAAGGCCAGATGATTGGCTGGAGAAGATTCTGACTATGACTTCAACATTATGTCAGGGACTGGTTGTCGGAAAAAGATGATCCTACTACTGCCAGGACCGGAACTGTGGTTCTGTGCATTTTTGACTGAGAGGTTGAATTGGACTTCAGGCTCGGAGCCTAAAATTAGCTAATGCTTTTCCAGTACTGGAAGAAAGAAAGTCTTTGATTCTGCCGGTAGGAATGTTCAGAGATCAATCATCTTTCCACAGCAGTCGGTTACATTGACTGGCCTTTGAGTTTTTGGCGTGCAGTTGGATGTGAAGAGTGAAGGGGCAACAGCAGTGATTGATGAGTATTTTGTTAATTATGATTAAACGATGTTTAAAAATGCAAAATGAATCATCTTTATGAATCATATATATCAAGCCTGGTAGGTTTAAAGTCGAAGTGGGTGGCTTTGAGTATGTGTACTTTCTCCGCTCCAAGAACATTAAGGTGAAATAAAGTCACTGGAGCACGATATTGATTTTGGGTCAAGTGAATGTCAGTGTGACTTTTTTTTAAGGGGGGGGGGGGGGGGGGGGGGGGGGGTCGGGAAACCAAGATTTGTTGGCCCTTTCCATCCTTTTAACCGCCTCCAAGATTTTCCACAGAACGATTGTCTTATGGTCGTATGTGGCTTTAGAGAACACTAACAAGCAAGTTCAGATTTGTTTCAGATTGGGCTGGAGGTGTTGCGAGGGGGGATAACGGGGCGAGTGAGGGGAAACGAGAAGGGAGGGGGCTGGTGTCAGATATTGCTTCCTTGGAAGCCAGTGTTATCGTTTTGCATTGAGAATGTTTAGACTCTCAGTCTTCTATCAGTCTTTTCTTGTTGCTTCAATCAATATTATTTTGAATCTCATTTGAAGAAAAATAAAAATGATGAAGTAGAGCAGAAAGTCAGTCCGACAGCGCCCCTGTTAAACCAGGAAGCGTGCGCTTGACCTGAGCTGAAAATAGCTCAGTCGATTATAGTTGAATGAGACATTCTTATCAGTCATATGCTGATAATACACACGATGTGTAACCTGACATTGTCAATAATCCCTCCAGTGCCTCGAGTGTCTCATATTGTTATACAGTTGAAACAAATACGAAGCAAACGCATACAGCTAATAAAGATTTTTTTATGTATATCTGTGTTTAAGAAGACATGGCATAAGAGAGAAATATACAGTATAAGACCGTATAATAGAAATGTCTTGGAAGTTACTCTGAAAAGGTGAAGAACCGATAGAGATGTACATTAATAGTAAATTGTCTATTGAACAAGGTGAGATATTACTTCCTGTTTATGTTTGTTCTAACTGATTATGCTTATTGATAATGTATAAAAGCACTCTTATCTTCATGGACCAGGAAGTCTTTGCGCACAGGTGGGAAAAGCAGTAGATGAGAATATTGAGTAATCAGATGCTCTGCCCTACTTGTGCAATCCTTGTGTGTTATCATGGCAAAACAAACTGATGTGTTACTGTATTCTCCTATAGCTCTTCCTTGTTCGTCCATTGTAGGGCTCAAATTAGTATACATGACTAACAGGTTTATCCTTCTTTGTTGATATTTAGTATAGAGATCTTACGGATTTAGTCAGTTTCAAGTGTTAGTCATGAAGAGATGACTGAAATCAATACCGTGTAATAAGAACTTTTGCAAGATTTGAATGAAGTGTGTGTGCGTGTGTGTGGCAGCCTGGGAAAACTCCGATTTTGAGATCTGCTGCTAGAACGCTTACAAGCTGTCCTCAACTGAAATCTGTTTCTCATTTTGCCTAGAAGGTTGAAGTAAAAGGTGTAGCATTTAATGATCTCTCAAAGTAACAAAGCAGAAAATTGCATTCAGACATATTCCAGTTTCATTCCGATTTCATCGACTCCCCGCCTACGTCTACCGTCAAAACACTGTTATGGCGACATTTTTGGGAATTAAGAATTTATATAAGGAAAGAAGGTTTCGCTTTGATTAGCAGCGTCCTCAAGATCAGTTTCGGTCTCATTACCTGAGGTTAAAGCATTTAAAGACAAGTTAATCGTGACGATGAGTCACCTCCTTGCTCTTTAGTCATTCCCTCACTTTTTATTCTGTTTCGCTTTTGGTACGCTCTATTTGTTAGGCCATTTTATATACTGTCAAACTTTTTTGCCAAGTTTGCATGCTGTGATCTATACAGATTGAGAACCCTAACCCTATTAGTTAACTATATTGATGATATTAACGAATCCATTATCTATATTGATGTTTTTGTGTGGCGACTCGTGTATCGCTGCAATGATTAAAAAAAAAAAAAAAAAACGAAAATGTTAAAAAAACAAAAGAAAGTGTTAAAATGATTTTTTATTTCTGTACGTTTGCATTTTGAGGTGGTAAAATGTAAGCGGTCTTCTCTACATTAGCAGGCACCACAGCGTCCTGTGCTAGTGGAGCGAATAATTTTTTTGGCTTGGTTAGGATTGGGACAAAATCATAAAAAAAAAATAATAAAAGCAGAATCAGGATATTTATAGAATCATGATACTTAAAGAATCGTAAAACAAACCAAAACGACACCTACAGTCATTTTCAAAATGTAGAACCCCTCATTTTAATTGTATTTTTGCAAAAAACATTTTAAAAAAAAATCATCTGATCATAGCGGGTCTTAGTATTAGGCAAATACAACCTCAGACAAGCAACAATATATAATTTTTTTTTTTTTCACTGTGCAATTGTTTATTTAACAAAAATTAAGCCTAAAAGCAAAAAAAAGATGACGGCAATAATAAGTATCCCTTTACTGCTTCCACTGGATTACAGAGGGTAAGTTGTACAGGCTATTTTATATAAGCAGAAGTTTATATGTATAAGCACCTGGAATATTCAGGTGTGTGTTAACACAATGGCTAGAGGGAAGGACACAAGCAATGGTCTTACAGAAGCAATCGTTGTTCCACATTAATCTGGAAAGGGTTATAAAACCATTTCCAAACAATGTGGCGTTCAGCGCTCTACAGTTAGAAAGATTATTCACAAGCGGAAAACATTCAAGACATCTTCCCAGGAGAATGTCCAGCACATTCCACCCAAGGTCAGACCATGCAATGCTCAGAGAATCACAGTAAACCCAAAAGCTACATCTTAGACCCTACAGGCCTCACTGACAATGTTAAATGTTAAAGTTCATGACGGCACAATTAGAAGAAGACTGAACAATTATGATTTGTTTGGAAGCATGACTGAGGTTCGCAAAACTACATCTGAACAAAGCAGAAGGCTTTTTTAAGGCAGTGTCTTATGGACAGATAACACCAGTGTGGAGTTGTTCGGCCTTAATGCCTAGTGCCATGTTTGGCGAAAACCAAACAGCATTTCAGCAGAAACACCTCAGACCCACCGTCAAGCATGGCGATGGAAGAGTGACGATTTGGTCTTGGGCCCTGTGCACATTGAGTCGACCATGAAGTAGTATTGGGTCTTGCAATAGGATAATGATCCGAAGCACTCTAGTAAATCTACATCAGAAGGGTTGAAAAATAAAAGAATCAATGTTTTGAATTGGCCCAGTCAGTCCATACTGGGTCCAAACCTCAACCCACTTGAAATGTTGTGACAGGACCTTGCGCTCATATCTGATTCTGCTGTGGCACGTACAGTAACTACCCAAAACCTTGTTTAACTTGCGTAAGAAAATTATGGAAGTATAATAGTGCCAAAATTCCTCAAAGCCAAATAGCATGTTGAATTACATGACCTGAACGAAAACTTGTTGCAATAAAAATGTTCGAATTTTTCTGCATTGTAATTTGATCTGAATGGGAGAAAAAAAATCATTGGAGCATTCATAATGCTTGAAATTTTCAGCACTGAGATTTATTGTGGTTGTATATTTCAACTGAAAATGTAATTCAGGCATTTAAAAGGTCAATGCAAAAATATTGACCTTACTAGATTGATGTTCCAAAATATAAAAAAAAATAAAAATCCCACTTTATTATCAACCTCACAAATTCAGGCTTCCAAAATTCAGATACTAAAATCAGGTAGAAATAATTCAGGTCTTCACATCCAGGATATCACAGAAAGAGAAACGGATTGCTGACTTTAAAGTGTGTCCCTAAGTGTGGATTTTGCTTCGCCATGAGAGTTCCAGCCGATGGCACGTAAAGCCAAAGTTAAATTTTAAATTTTTTTTTTGCTTTTTTTTGGTGAAGACATAGCACCAAGAATGTTTGTAACACTAAGAGTGTTTGTAACGCTCATATTAATTGATTAGCAGAGATTACACAGACAGTGTGTGTGTGTGTGGTGTGTGTGGTGTGTGTGGTGTGTGTGGTGTGTGTGGTGTGTGGGGTGGGGTGTGTGTGGTGTGGTGTGTGGGGTGTGTGGGGTGTGTGGAGATCG
>JAOVVA010000019.1:20596449-20615624 GCA_028565275.1 Leiocassis micropogon
CTCCCGACTGAGTGGTAGTAGTAGCCTTAATGTGGGAGCCCCCTAGTGACGGGGAGGAATTGGACACGACTAAAATTGGGGATAAAATTGGAAAAAACCCAAAAATATATTTAAAAAATGAAATTTAAAAAAAGTCCCGGTTTGACTTGAACACCCCTCGTACGTGAAATTAGTGCAATACTGACAGCTACTTTACAACAATGTAGAGCAGAAAATCACCATGTGGGGAAAAAATCCCATCACGTCGTATGAAGCATGACATTTAAATAATTGAGCGGAGGTTACACAGCATTTCAGTGCTCATTACATACTTTTAATAGTTTTAAATACTTTAAAATTTGACAATTAGACAGATTTTAGATAGATTAGACATTAAAAATTACTAATCACAAAACAGCAATGCTTAAAAATCTAATGAAGTTCTTTGCATTTTGATCAAATTTTTTGGGGGGGTCTGTTTGTCTTGTTTGTCAATACAAAAAAAAAAGTGGGGAAAAAAGGACAAAAATACAGGACATGATTTTATTTCTTTTTTCTCACACTGGAGACCCATTTCTTCATGTTTTTTTTTCATATATCTTCTATACCGCTTATTTGGGCAAGGGCTCCTGAACCCTGCATTAAGATGCTTTCACTTTAGTTGGTATGTGGATGCCCTTGCCACGTTGCTTACCTTTTATAAACGTTTGTTCTTGGCTAAAGATGGAATACCTTCTGCTTCTGAAGTTGTGGGAACCCAAGGCCAAATCCACATTTCATTTGTGTACGGTCACATAGTTTTGGTTCGCAGTTTTGAACTGTTTGTTCAGTGTGAATACACAGGAAAAGAGAATATAAAATACTTTTCTTTTGTTAATTCTATAAATCCAAAGCAAAAATTACAGTGCTTTTTTTTTTTTTTTTTTTTTTGATGAAACAAACTTCATATCCTCATGCATGTACTTGCAGAGTTATGGAGACATGCTACAACGAGTACACAGTCACGGAGGTAAACCATTTTATTACAGGGGCTCACAAGGTTCTTCAGCAGCCTCCGAAACACACTTAGTTCTGACAGCACGGCGCTGTCGTTTACCCGTAGCTCGTTTAAAACCACTCTTCAGGATTAGAGAGAGAGTGGAAGATTGCGAGATGATCTTTATCACCCTGTCAGGTGGGTTTGACCGATCTGCACTTTGGAAGATCCTGAGTTAAAGGAGTCATTCCTAAAGCATCCTTTTTGGGGGAATATGGATTAAATGGGTGTCATGTGGTGTCTTTGGGGACTCGAGTGGAGTATGTAGTTGGTTTGCTAATGTGTAATTCAGTAAAGAAATATTCCAAACTGCAAGAGGTGTTCAAACAGTCCGATCATCTTGAGAAAACTTTCTTCCTCGATCGCATCCACTCGTGAAACTCATAACGGTTTTCTGATATAAATTAAATTTTAAAAATGTCCCTGTTTGACTCGAACGCCCCCCATAGTAGTAAGTTACTTAATAAAGTGAATTATTACTGATTATTATACAGTATTCCAGTGTCAGTCAGTTCATGCCTGAGCCGGTGTGTGTAGTGCAGCAGGCGGTGGAATGCACAGTGGCATTTAAACTCAATAGTAGGATTTTATATATTTGTTGATGCTACTCATCTAGGAAGCAAAAAACAGCCCGGATACGTCCCAGGTACTTGGGCACCTGATTTGTCTGCCCTTGTAGCACATGCAACCTGCACCCACTTGTTTGCATGGAAGATAAGAGCGTGTGTACAGATGTGTCTAAAAGAAGATGAGATAGGGCGAGTCTAGGTAAAGCTGCTTGTCCCTCCTAGCTATTTTGGGAGGATTTAAGCAATCATTGAGTAACGGTGTGCTGTGGGGTAATCAGAGGAGTGGCAGGCTGCGACTGAAAAAAAAAAAAAAGAGCTGACACGATATAAACTGGAACATGTTTAGTAGTCACTCATATGACTTGTAAATGTGTGGCACTGAGAATATGAGTGTGTGCTTAGTGAAGCAGTTACCCTGAAACAAAACACATGATGATGTGCTGTATTTCTCATGTTTTTACATGATCATCTGCCAGTCTGTGTGAAAAGCGTTGACTCATCATGCCATCCAGCCCTCAGGCCTATGTGACACATAACACAACGGGAGCGATGCCTGGTGCGTAGCGATGCCTGCCGGAGCGTTCCCAGAGGTATCAGGGTGTCCTGATTGGGATCTAATCAGAGGCTGAAACTATGGGCTACTTCAGAAACATTGCTTCTTCCCGGGAATTCATTTTGGGTCTCCAGTGTGCGTGTACAAACAAAAACAAAAAAAAAAACATGCGGGGATAAACATTTCCTCTTTTTTTTTCTTCTTCGTATTTTTGTATTTCGAAGAGATTAAAAAAAGCCAATTGGATTTTCAATCCATCATGACCTTACAGTATATAAGAAGACGCCCTCACTGCAGGTTGTTGCTCAGCATCTGGATGGATGTGGCTGACCAGTAGCTCTTTTACATAGACATTGAAATGGTGCATTCATATTCCACACCTCTGAGACCTTTAATGCAAGTAACAAACTAACCAGCTCACTGTACATTATAATGCATCTAACTTGTAGTTGTATATATTAACTTAATGAACTTGGATGAACTATATTAAGTATTTTATTTCTTTTCACGCCACTGCTGCTGCTTTTACTTTCAAATCTTTCAACAGACTTTCTCTCTGTTTTTGTGTGTCCATGTTCAGGTTTGCCATCATCCAGATTGTCAGGACCTGAACAACAAGAGTCCTCTCCACCTGTGTGAGTCATGCGACTCCCGCTGCCACTCTGACGAGACCGACAACATGCACTTTGACCGTCACCCTCGCTTTGACCTGCAGCCACAGAGTGCGTCTCTCTCGCTCCCTCTCTCTCTCTCACGCTTTCTTATTCACACACACATAAACATTCAGAGAATAATTCACACAAGCAGCCAGCTGAAAAATAGCAGCTTGGAAAGAATGACTGCTTGATTACTGTGAAATAAAAATAGTAAAACAGTAAAATTCAAAAATAGCACTAGATAATTTCCAGTAAAGTCTGCTGCTGCTATTGGATTATAGGTTTAAGCTGGACATTTAATTATCCTCAGCAAAGTATATTCAAACTAGAAATGATCAGCAAGACTGTCTATACCCACATGCTCTCACACACACACACACACACACACACAATAAGACAAGCTGGCATGTGTTTCCGCAGGTTCCATCCTGGCTCGGAATGTGTCTACTCGCTCTTGCCCCCCACGCACCAGCCCTCCTTCTGACCTGGAGGAGGAGGACGAGGGCGGCACAGAGAAAGGGTCAGTCTGCTTTAAGTTATGACTGAGAACGTACCGGAACCTCCAGGTTCCATTTGTCCAACAATTCCTTGGAAATGACTTCCAAACAATTTAAATTAAATTTATTAAAAAGGTTCACAAACTCTGTGTGTGTGTCTCTGTTAGGGAGCGTAAGGTAGGACCCATGAAGATCCGGAAGAAGCCCCGGAGACGGTATACTGATGTAAGTGTTGTGTGTGTGTCCTCCTGCTGGTCATTGTTGGTATTGCAGGACGTGACTAGATTTACTAAAAGTTGCATTTTATTACATTTCTTGTTATTCCTAATAACATTTAACTGACTTGTCTCAAGCATCTCTTGACATTTTAGCTTGCATTCAATAAAAGTAATAAACACCGCTTTAATGATCACTGCAATGATATATTATAAAGCATTAATTATTATTCAAATTAGTTGATGATATTATTCTACAATTAGCATTTTTCCTATTATTAAATTCTACTATTAGATTCTACCTTTTTTATTGTTCCCTTCATTTCCTTTCCTCTATTATTTACGTCTCTCTTCTTTTCTTATCTGGTTTCTTTCTCTGACTTCTTTGCTTGGCTTTCACTCCTTTTCTACTTTCCTTTTCCATTGCTTTTTTCCTTTCACTCCTTTCATCTCATTTCCTTTTTACCGACCTTTCATCTTTCTTTTTTTTCTTTCTTTCTTTTGCGTTCCTTTTCTTATTTTTGTGCTCTTCTGTACCTTTCTTTCATCTCATTTATTTCCTTTCTGCCTGTCTTATATTATTATTCTTTCCTTTCCCTTTATTAATCCATATTAATTCTTTACCATCTTTTTTGCGTTTTTTCTTTGAATTTTTTCCCCTCGTTTCTTTTTTTTCGTTTTCCCTCATTACTCCACCTGTTCTTTATTCCACCTCTTTCTTTTCGTTTTACTTTACCACTCTTTCCATTTTCTTCTTTTTGGTTTTTGTTACCTTCATTTTATTTTGCTGTGTACTTTTTTACTCCTTACATTTCTATATTTCTTTTTCAGTTATTTTATTTCTTTCTCCTTCTTTTTTTTTTTAAGAGTTGTCTTCTATTTTATTTTATTGTTTTCTTTTGTGTTACATTATTTTTTATTTCTTTCTTTCCTTTCAAGTTTTCTCCACCTTCAAGTTTTCTCCACCTTCTAAAAGTCTGTTTGTCTGAGATTGTGTCCAGTTTCCAAATACCTTTTTATGCAAAAATGTTCCATACATCTTTCCACTTCCATAGACTAATGATATTTTAGTCACATGATCTAGCTAGCTAATGAACTGTTGCTGCATCATTAAAAATCCTTTTTCGGTCTTGAACTTAGTCCAGGTTTAGAAAACAGGTTGTACTACTCAGGGTTTGTCTCCTGCGCTCTGTTTACTTACTTAGTTTGTCCAGCTCTCTCTGGATTAATGTGGCTCACTTCTCATCCATCAATAACTTCGACTTAAATCCACTCATCATATTTGTGGGTTTTCCCACTGAGAGCTGCTGAGCTCATTATCGCCAGTGACTGCTCAATATAACAGACAGGAAATGACTGACGTCTCTGAGTCATCTCCAGCTCAGGATGTGGCGCTTTAATTAGTGACATGGACTCGTCGTTAGAGCGATAACGACAGCGCTGCAGCTTGTTTATATGTCTTACTGAACCTGGATTGATTTGCAGGATCCCACCAAGGAGTGCTTCACTCTCAAATTCGACCTGAACGTCGACGTGGACACAGAGATCGTTCCCGCATTGAAAAAGAAGACGCTCAGGTGAGTCAGGGAAGGGATGTGTCAAACATGGTGATCTCCACTGAATAACTATCCTCTAAAGACCTCTGTCAATGACGTAGATATGCAGGTGCTGCTTTTTTTCCTTTCTTTTTTCATTACTTATAAGATGAATACACACACATTTCTGTTTTAGTTCTTTTTTTCTATATATTTGCAGTAAACTGGTGACACGATATCTTTTAAAATGTTCATGTTTATAAAAGTAAGAACAGTTTGTGTGTAAAAAGAAAAAAAAGGAAAAAAAAGACCACAAATTACCATAGTACTAGTATCAATGGCGTTCAAGTCAAACCTGGACTTTTGATTGTGTAGAATAACAGAGCGCTGTTATGAGAGTAAAAACTCCCCTTTATTTCTCTATATACTCCCCTGCTACACTAATGCACTTACCCCAGCATTTCACCAGTGTGAGGGTAGAAAGCTTTCTCAGTACGCCTGAGCCAGCAGCCAGCATCGGACTGCCTGCTTCACGTCTGAAACGCTGGCCTCCCAGGAACTCCTTTAACGGACCAAACATGTGGAAATAACTTGGAGCGAGGTCAGGACTGTAGGACAGACGATGTGGCGATAACTCCCAGCCGAGATACTGTAAAGTGCAAGTGGTCTTTTTGAATGACTGTGTGTACAGTTTCCATAAACAGATTCGCCTCTTTTTCAATTTGGCAACATTTTTTAGGGACCAGGTGTTCCACTCGCTGAAAGTTCACAGGAACGACGACTGCGTTGGGCTCCGAGCCTTACACCTTCGTTCACGAGAGAGTCCCGGTTTGAATTAAACGCCCCTGGTAGAAACATTCGTAGAGTGCTTTGTTACAGAAGCTTTGTGATTTCTGCTAGGAAGTAGTTTTTCAAGGTCACAAGAGGCTCTACGATGGACACGCAATACATTTGTTACTGGAATACGAGTCAGGAGATTGACTCGGCCATGCAAGTCCTTCTTGAGTAATTATTTGTGTATTTGCGGTTGTTGCCTCAAACCATCTTCTCCCCAGTTTGGTTCTTGGCTGCTGAGATTTAATACCCTTCCTTCTCCAAATACGTTGAGCTGAATTATTTCCAAAGAGTTCTGTTTTTGTTTTGTCGGACTGGAGAATATTAGTCCTAAAGAGTTTCAGATTTTTGTGCTTGATTTTTTTTTATTTTATTTTTTTTTAACAGAGCAGAGTTTAGTATGATTGTGTAGAAGTACAGATAACTCTGCTGCAGTTCTCTGTTTAACTGTTGTGTTGTTGCTGAAGTATAATAAGTAACAAAAACATGTATTGTATATTATGTATTCCCTCACTGTTAATGTGTCTTGGAATCATTATTAGGCTTCCAGTTTTGGAGACCAACTCAGTATTAGCATAAATACAACATGATGGGACTCAGCAAAATTTGAAAATGTGAAATTATGCCAACTTTATTTGATATTTCGATTGCTCTCTGTACATGTAGAGAGGTGCTGGGGCCTGTTTTCGAGCGTAAAGGGATCGAGTTGTCTCGAGTTGACTTGTTCCTGGACCAGTCCAACACCCCTCTGTCACTCAGCTTTGAGGCCTACCCGTTTGGAGGACATTACATCAAAGTTAAAGGTAAGGTTGTACAGTAGACGCTCAGATTAGGGATGGTTGTGATCCGTATATGGTCGAAAAAGTATTTCGACAAACATGTTAATTATTGAATTAATCAGGCCCTTATAGTGAAGGACAATCTTAATGCTTCAGCACAGCAAGACATAGTGGACATTTCTTTGCTTCTAACTTTGTGGCAACAGTTTGGGAAAGATCCTTTTCTATTCCAACATGACTGTGTCCCAGTGCACAAAGCAAGGACTATAAAGACATGGTTTAATGAGTTTAGTGTTGAAGAACTTGACCGGGCCGAACACAGAGCCCTGACCTCAACCCCATTGAACACCTTTGGGATGAACTGGGACAGAGATTGCGAGCCAGGCCTTCTCGTCTAACATCAGTGCCCGACTTCATAAATGCTCTACAGAATGAAGGAATGGGCACGAATTCCCAGAGAAACACAGAGAAATCTTGTGGACAGCCTTCCAAGAAGAGTGGAAGCTGTTACAGCTGCAAAAGTGCCACCAACTCCATATTGAAGTATATATATTTGAATGTCATTGGCAAATACTTTTTTATCTACAGTATATAGTGCGTGTCGAAAAAACCAAACCATGTTAACATCTTTTAACATCTGTTTATCTTGGTTAAAAGTGAATGAATCGTTTTCTGTAGAATCCAAATTATCAGGCCAGTCATGGCAAAGATGAAGTTTTAGAACTTCTGTTGACGCAGTCTTCAAAGCTCCAGAGAACTTCTTTCATACAAGGCATGTCTTTGCAAAAAAAAAAAAAAAAACATGTTTAATGATCTAGCGTACACACACACTCGTCATTATTGGAAACTGTCTGAGTAATTATCAGATTAGATGGAATGGTTAGGAGAGTTTCACTTTGACAAGTCTTTGACGTGTTGTTTTAGTTTATTACCCTGGAAGATTTTTGCTTGTCTTTTTAAACCTGAAGCCTCATGGTATGATCATGTGTTCATCAGAAATACAGTCGGGTCTGAGATTTTCTGCAGCTCTGAATATAAGAGGATTAGAAACCATTAGACTTATTACATAGTGATGTAAAGGTATTACACATTCATGGGCCATTGAGTGATGACTGCACTTCTACTGATTAAACTGTATATAATGTATTAATTTTATGCATCTCTCTCTCTCTCTTTTTTTCTTTTTTTTGTCTGTGTGTGGTATCGGTATGGGCGTGCGTGTTGTAGCTCGTCCTGGCGATGAGCTGAAGGTAGAGAAGGAAGTAAAGGAGTCCCTCACGCTGCCCAATATGAAGATTTCAGCAGGGGGCAGTCAGTACATCCTCAACCCCTCCCATGACAAGGTTGAACATGGTGTACTTACCCAGGAGAGTGTGGACATACTGGTAAGCATTACTTGAGTTATCTCTGTACGAACGCATGCTCGCATTAAGATCAGCACAGATTCCGACTGTGATTCATATTCTTTGAAGAATCTGTAATGCATAGAGAAGACGATTGCTATCCACTTCTGCCCCCAGCAGAAATCCTAAGCCTTGGGTTGCATGACTATGGATTTTCACTAGTGATTTGTGTCTCTTGTAATGTCTTTTACACTTTTTTGTTACATACAAATTCCTAAAATGCACATAGTTGCACATAAAATGCACATAATTGAGGCAGACATACAGTACTGTGCAAAAGTCTGGAGCCACCAGTCATTTCTTGACAGTGATAATTTGTTAAAAGCGCTATACAAATAAAATTGAATCGAAGATTTCTTCATATTAAATTAATTAAAATTATGTAGAAAAAAATGGTAAGTTTTTTTTTTTTTATGTGACAGGCTGCAGAAAGCCTAAAGATTCAATTTGAATATCGGTTGTTGGAACCCCGCAGCAACCTCATTTCCCCTCTCGTCTGTTCCACGAAATCACCAAAATAACTAAAAAGTCCTTCAGGAAGCTTGGAGAACTATTCTTCGAGACTACATTAAAAATACAAGAATGTCTGGCACTTGTGAAGCAAAATATGAAGAAATAAGGGGTGGCTCAAGACTTGCACAGTAATTGTGAAATTCTGGAATTGATGGAACAAAGTATGGAAGCTCCATTGACATGCTGTAGTAATCTGATCTCGGCAGCATCCGAAAACAAGCTTGTGTCAACTTCCTGGGTCAAAACAATGGAATTTGATATTCTTTACAGTGAGATACAGTTTAGGAAGCATAACTATGGGAGGTATTGCTTAGAACTAAAACTAAGCAGCCCCATGCACTTCACTACGGCCATGTGAAAGCAGTAGGACTAAAGAATCGGCTTCATCTGGTTTTAAATATTTTTAGCCCGCATTTTTCTAGTGACTTTTTTTCTCACCACTAGTGGGCAGCACCCTGCAGCAAAAACGAATAAAAGTGTAGTCGCCGCGGCTAGTCGGCGCAGCGTGTTCTGTACTGGTTAGCTACTTTCACATGCTGACACAGGGTTTTATTTTCGATAGATTTATGATCTCATTACATTAGACGAGACACCACAGACCTTTCCATCTTTCTCTTTCAGAAGGAAGTGCTTTTCCTCTTGCATTGTGTTCAGAAATTATAAATACACCAGTCTGTGAGAAACAGCTTTGCTTTATAGTTATGACGAAAATTTCCACTTCTTGGCAAACGCAGGTTTTTTTTTTTTTTTGCTGCTAGGCAATGTTGTGCAATCGTGCTCGCTGTTTCATGTTTTACTTTTTTCTGTTATTTAGGTGTTGATTTGAGTCCATTAGGTTGTTTAATTTTGCATGCATTGTCTACTTTTGAATATCTTTGGATCTAGATATAGTTAGTCGTATAATTCATATGGCAGTATAATATAATATCACTGTCATGATCTGTTATAATACGTTTCACATGTGTTGGGTTATATGTTGGATGTCATATGGGGACACACATGCAGGTTTAGTCTTTGCTCAAGCTGTGTTCGCTGTAAGAGGAACATAACAAGACAAGCCCACACATGTTCGATTTTCTAAAGTGCGCCTCTTACAGGTCTAATATTTTGTAATAAATCTTGATTATTCTTTTATTATTATGAAGTTTCATTTCCAGAAAATAAAAAGAAAAGTGTTTAAGCAAAGCAAGTTCAATGTTTCTTGGAGATCAGTGTTTTCATGAAAAAATTCTTGAAAAACCTAAAAGTTATTGCTTTCATGCTTTCGTAACAAACAAAATAATGAAAGTGTTTATTAGTGGTCAGGCGAGCATCTCAGGACGGATGCATCATTAGTAAAAAGTGTTTGAGCAGTTTGGCCACGAGTCTGCACTGTAGAGCTGGCACGGATTCTTGAAAACATTTGGGATAGCGGCCCATGGTCTCAGCTTTGCTTTGCTGCGCTTGCCCTGAAACTGACCTCCATTCCTTTACCCGATTTAAACAGCGCAGATAATTAATCTGGATAATTACTTTCGCCTCCATGCTGTGCCGTAGGCAACCCTCGGGTTTGCGTTCGCACATTTGCCTGGTGACAAAGCTAGCATCTAGCATCGATTTGCATTACAGTGCTCCTTGCCAGTTTCCAGCATTCCACCTTCCTCCTCCCTTCTCTGTTTTTCCTGGAAGAGATTTCGGATTGTTCCTTGGTGCAGTTCTGAATACAGTTCACTACTGTATGCAAATAATATTCTGTAGGTGTCTCTTTTTTGCAAAGGGACTGTTAGGTCTATGTAATGTTGTGTGTGCAGTTTTATAGTATGGAGATCATATGTACTGTATATTAAAAGAATCAGATGGAGCGAGAAGAATGTGGAAACATTGAGCATATCGGAAAACTTAGTATTATGCGATTATTTTTACTTTATGTTAAATAATCTATAAGGATATCTTGAGTTTTGCTTGTCTGTTTTTGAGCGGGGACTCTTTTCCCAAAGTGGTCATGCTTCTCAAAACCAAAGTACTCCAAAGACAAATTTTCAGTCAAATGCAAAAACTTGTCTTGTCTTATTATAAATAATTACTATATTATTATCCAAGAACAAAAAACAAACCTGAGGCAATGATATTTCACGATTAGATGTAATAATAATTGTATCGTAATTAGTTTTTTTTTCTGGAATCCCATAGCTTGCTGTTCCTAAGAGCGTTTAAATTCGACAGTGAACGTCATTTCAACTTTATCTATCATTCTTAAAAAGCAGCTCTGCAGAAGCTCGGATATAGACTCGGACCCATACCGGGGTGTAAGAACCTCAACACGTCCACTTCTCCTCTCGTTGACTCACAACCTGGTCGTCTACCTGCTGTCCCTCCAGAATGTTTACGGTGGTTCACAGATTCAGCATGCCTGTATTTGATCCATGCGTGGTGTCTTCCCCACTGCGCCGTGACCCGTCACCAAAGCCTGACCTTTTAGAACAAACCCTCCACCCCACGGAGCAGCGGGGGCGCTAATGACCCTGAAACTCCTCCTCGAGCTCTAATTTCCCGTGTCTGTCGCAGGTGACCTTTGCCGTGAACGTTTGATGTGCGGCTGATTTTTCTCTCATTCAGAACGTTTAAAGGACAAATGTCTCACAAGAGTGGGTTTTTGGTGAAATCCATGTTCCTGTAGGACGCTCGGGGTACTTTGATCCTGGTCCGTTGACCTTGTTTTACCTGGAGTCTCAGGCGTTTAACTACTTCTTCAAAAGTGTGTTCGAGCCTACGCTTCTTCTAAATTCTATTCTATTACGCTTCTTCTAAATTCTATAAATTCTTCTTCTATTTGTAACACATTTTTTTTATTTAAAAAAGCATTGCAATTTTGCGTCTTTAAAACCGTCTCCGCTGTCTTGACATCTCCCATGGCTGGCACTGGAGAGACTCCTTCCTTTTTTTTTTTCTTTTTTTTTTAACATTTATAGTGGTATTAGGCTATGTGGCATCTTGGTTACTATAGACACGAGAACAAATGAAAGCAATCAATTTAAAATAAATATGCGATTTGCCGTTCAGTCCACACTATGCTCAGAGTTTTTATTATATAAATTGAATCAACAGCTTCTGATCAACCCGACTCTGACTGAATTCATCCTCACTGTTCTATAAGCTGATCTGGTCTTAGGCATGGATGGTCTACCTGTTTGCTGCAGTGGTGGGTTCCTCACATGAGATCAGAGGCAGTCCTTTAGGGATTAGTGTGCGTGACCCTGGGCGGAGGGAAGCACTTCATGGCTGACGTCACGACAAATATACGAGTCCAATATCTAGACATTTAACTTTTCGGACTATTGAGCCTGACGTAAATCTGACCCCTGTGCCCTCAAGGACACCTCATCCCTTTTCCTTTTTTTTCTTGGGGCTGTAATCACAGCTATTATTTGAACGCATGCTTCCATAGCGTGTCCTTAAATAAAAATAAGATGGTATGTTTTCAACAGGTATGCTCTGGTGATGCTGGGGATTGAGCTTGTGTCCTTCCGATCAGTAGTCTTAACATCTAAACAACAGGTTGCAGATTCCGATGGAGACACTCTTGATCCAAACTGTTGTTTTTTCAATAAGTTAATGCATTAAGCAAGTAATAAAATGCAACAGAGCATGGATCTTGTGTAAGGAATAATTCAAAATTATTTACATTTAGCAGCACGGTCTGAAGCACAGTGTTCTTCTGCTTATACCAGGGCAGTTTGCCAACCGTTACAGTGTTTAATTTATGAATATACAAAATGTCATGCATTTTAATGGTTCACAGTTAAAATTGAGATTTTATGAGAAATTAGATTCAAGAGACAAGGTCATTTCTGCTGTCCATTTCTCATAGCCACAAAACTCATCCATTGCGTCATCTCTCTCTGTCTCTCAAAAAAAATGCATCTCATCATCCTGAAGACTTAACTCTACTGATAAATTTCACAAAGCACCATGACTGCACTTCCAAACGAGATTCTTTCCATACATGACAAATGACCGTCTCCTTCCAAAGAACGGCACCACATTGAACATTTTAGGTTTCTTAGTCTTATGCACAGGCACTTGTACTGTGCATGCTATATATAATTCATACAGCAACAATAACATTAGATTATAATATTAAGCGACACCTACAAAATTGTGATATTAAACTAAATTCAGTGATTCAGTGGTGCATAATGAATTCTTTTGGTGTGACAATGTATCTATTCACTCCAGAATATATATTTATTTATTTCTTATTTATTTTTAATTTTTTAATTTATAAATGTGGAAACATTGGAGTTCCTGTATAATCCTGCAGGTGGTGCTCTAAACTATCACACATTGACGGGCAGCAGAGCGTCCTCTGGGGTACAAGCAAATACATTTTTTAAAAATGTATTTTAAATGAAAAATGTATAAAATCATGATACTTAAAGAATCACAATACAAATCGAATCTGTGTCAGGTCGTCCCTGGTGGTTCCCCTTCCTAATTTGAAAGGATATGGAACATTTCCGTGACAAGTCACTTCCTTTCAGTTACGTTATAGCAAACACAACGTAAACGGTAATTCCTTGGCCATCTTTTCTACTATTTTTATTCTTTCACTTAGTTCATAATATATACATTTAAACTTTTGGAGGGAAAATGCAGGTAATCCTAATATCAAGTAACCAGAAACATATGTATACTGAATAATTGAATTGACGACTTATACTGAAAAACTCACTGAAACTGGAGACTCCATCTGTAAAATGTTACTTGATGTCTCCTCATAGTGAGCTTCACTGTATCAAGCCTACTGTATGTTTTTTAATTTGTGAAATCCTAAGATATATTAATCACTTTTAGCCTTACATTACATCTAACATATGGGTTCTTGTGGAAAAAGTATTAAAATGACCCATTCTGTTATATAAAACTCATCTGATTCAAGAATTCAACAGCGCTATGGTATTAATAACTATCTGTACCAAAAAAAGGTGTTTTTTTTTTTCCCCCTTCGTATTGTTGCATGCTGTGCTCAGTCTTAGTCGATTTGCAATCATGATATATACAGCTTTCAGATGAAAGAAAGGCAACAAGCAGTCTTTCTCCCTTTACCCAGCATGGTTCCTTACAAAGCGGCGCACATCGCAGATCATTTCCCCAGAGCCCAGAGCTGTTAGATGCTTTGATTTGCACGGAGTGTAACCCGATTATCATGCAATTAGTTTCAGACTGCCAGCCCCCTGTGTTATGAGACAATAGGGACAAGCCAGAATACACAAGTGGGGAAAAACGCAAATCTCTCGTCTTGTTAGCCGTTCAGAGTTATTTAGATCATCTTTAAACACTTTAATATAAAGATCCCAACTCTGAATTAAAAAAAAGCGTACATTTAAATACATGTATCAAATAATTACAAAATAAATGAAGCTTTTAATCTAGGTGAAAAACAGCTGATCAAGACTGGTATTCAGGGATCATTCAGAATAAAGCACTAATCCTGTTAGTTGTTGCTCTGTTCAATCATGATCTTTACAGATTTAGGGTTTAACAGTCACACGTTTCTGTCCGTTTCTGACTCGGAGCTGGACCGCTTCAGTGTTTGAATTCTTCCCCGGTCCAGAGCTTCCACGTCATTAGCGGTTTTTGCATGACTTTTTCTTTTGATAAGCTTTGATTATGCATGGTCGTCATCCCTGAAAGGGGGCAGGGCTCAGCATTTGCTGTGTGAGCGTTCTGAGGATGTTGGAACTGTATGTAAATGTGTATGTGTGTGTGTTTGTGTGAGAGAGAGAGAGAGAGAGAGAGAGAGAGATAAAGTGTTGAGAGTAGCTAGAGGTAGGAGGTACAGAGTGGTCCCTCAGCATTGTAAGCATCAGTGTCACTTGTGGAGTCAGAGCAGCTGGAAGAGCCATCTTCAGGATCCTTCTCCATGGTGCACTGTTTATTTTCGCTCATTTGATAGTAACCTACAGGATCCAGAGTTTTTGTTAGTTTATACAAAAAACGTGCCCCAACTGCGTTGTGTGTTGGGGCTTGGAGTCGTCTCGTTGTCCGGGGCCTGGTGAGTTTAATGGTACGCTTTGGTCATCCGTCTTCTTGGAGGCGTTGGGATTTGCTCCAAATGGTCCCTGAGAACTTGCCCGATCCACAGCAACCCTCTCCACAATGCGAGGTAAGGTATAGTGTTTTAGATGTCATCATTGTGTCAGATTGATTTTCTGAGAATCCCGGTCGCTTGATGGTATTGCTCATGTAAAGGTCAGTTGCAGATGTGTAGGGATGCTCAATAACAGGAAGTTTGTAATGGAAGTTGAATGTAATGGAAACGCCAGAGTAGTGTCGGACCTGGTGACACGCTCTGGGCTCTCTGTGGGACATACAGGCTTATCTGTGGCAGGAGATAACATTCCTCCAGGATGTCACTGTGTTTGATCACTGATTAATCTGCAATGCTGTAGTCTCATAGTCTCAATGGCTCTTTGTTTTACCTGTGCATTTGACTCATGGAAGTGTCCGGTGCTGGCCCTGAAACCTGGTTGTTGTTCACAGTCAAGGCTAGTGACGTGGATGTGTGTTTTTCCATTTTTTAGATTCTGGGGTATTTTCCTGTTTGGTCAGGATAGATTTGGGGGTTTTGGAGGGGTGTGTTGGGCGGGGGGGGTTCTATTGCAATTGCCCTACAGATTATCCTATCTTTAATCAGAGACTGATCAAAGACTGATCTGTTCTTATCTTTGTAATAGTGACTCACCAGAGCGGAAAAAAAAACAGTAGATTCTTAAAAAACGGAATTGCGCTAAAAATTCGCGAATTGCTCAAATAGCGTCTCAGTTCTGGGAATTTTTAATGACTAATTGTTTTCTTACAAAAAGCCCAGGCAGATTTGAAATTCCTGAGATGTAGGTGCTGTCAGTCCTTTATACTCCCATAACTGTCGAGATAAGCTCAAGAGGTCAGAGTGTCTTAAATCTTAATTTATGTGATTGGAGACACAGCTTAGTGCTCTCTCTCAAGCTAAACATGTTTGGCCTTGGGATGAGAGGCAAAGGAAAAAATCACATTTCTAATTTTTTTTTCCCGCAGATTAAACGTATGGATATGAGGTTCTACCTCAAGGAGTTTGGTTGGATAAAGTGTAGGTGTAGGAAACAATGCAGATTAAGAAGGGCTGGTTGCATGTACTGGAAAAAAAAAAGTATTTAACTTTGTGCATATCTGAAGTACAGGTACAGACCAGCACGTGCTGTTGTTTGGGATTTACCCCTCATTGAGTCTAGAGGTCATTTCCTCTTTCCTAAGAGGCACGGGCGTCAGGAAAAGCCTTTCATGACGGTTGTTTTTATAAGAACGGCCAAATTGACTATATTATTCTAAGCCAGAAATAATCACAACAGTTAATTATATATTCTGTTTATTAACTTTCTAATTATACCATCCCGATCATAATACTGTAACTTTATTAAGATGTATCTAAGAGGATATCTTTTTAAAAAAATGCTACGAGAAAGACTAATTAAGTCTCATTGATTGGTTTTAGGAATTAAGACAAAAGCCTTGCCCCTAAACAAACACTTGGCACCTCTGTGGTACCAAACTGTTTTGTTGAGGAACAGCAAGCTGTCCTATGGGTGTGCCTGTATATGTAGATTAGCCTTCTGGCTGTCACAAGCCACGCCTCTTTCTTCCTGTTCACACAAAACAGGACGAGATCCTCCTTGTTGCCATGACGCTAGAGCAGTCCTCCTTAGTTATGCAGCCGAGCAGTTTCAATTGCTTCTGGACAGCAAGGAGTTCGAGTACCAGGATCTGCGGCGTTCCTATTTGTGAGCCCTGAGGAACTCCGGAAAAACCAAGGACGCAGAAGCGAATTTCACTGTGTTTGATTTAGGGAGAGGACTTTTTTTTTTGTTTGTTTTTTCTTTAGTTTTTTTCTTGGCTGAGACTTGCACTGCTGTCGTTGCAGCTGCTATGGTGGCACATGTAGGAGTTAATGTGTAGGAGTTAAAGAGGGTTCAGAGAGAGGGGGTGAGGGAGAGGGAGAGAGAGAGCGTAACAGCTGGCTCTGTTATGGGCCGAACTCTGTGAAGCCTTTTGAAGGATTACAATGGTCTTCGCTGCTTTTGACATGCCGCTTTCTTCCTTGGTGAGTATTGCTCAGATTCACTGAGAATCCTGTTGGATCCTTGGTAGACGTGTACAGAAGTGTTCGGGAAGTTTGATGTTTGTTGCATTTATTCCTCGTTACCGTACTGCTTTTACACATAGTTAATTCAACTTGCATCTACATCTTTCCATCTTTGATTACAAAAAACCTTTGTGGTCTTGATGGTTAAAGTAATTCTTTATTTCCATAAAGCATGAATTAATAATGTATTATTTCATTTGACTTTCATCTATTATAGTTTTGTAAACTTGTAACTCCATTTTTTTTGTGTAAATCTGTCACAAGCCAGTAGAAGCATAGCTCTTCCAGCCTGCATGAGTTAGCTCTTACACTGATCCCCAGCAGTCCTTCCTCTTCTTTCTCCTTGGAGTTGTGACACTTCCTGCCATCTGTGTTCCTGTCCTCACCCTCTAGTCCCAGATCCCGTAGAAATCCCCTCATCAAAGCCTTATCGGTGTCTGCCCGTGGTGCCCTGGTGTCCGAGTTCTAAATATAAGCTAGAATGTTAGTAGGGCACTTGTATTATCTATCAGCCATGATTTTCCATCAAAAGTTCTGACTGATTGAGATTTCAACATGGTTGGAACAAGCTTGATTAGAATAATTGTGGGAAAAACTCAACTCACTGTAATTATAACTAAAAATGTATTCTAGTGTTTTATAAACACTATTTTTTTGCGGCGTCCTCCAAGCAATTGCCATTATCAAGGCAGTTGCTTGTTCGTTCTTAACACCATAACTTCCTTATTTATTGAAATCGTAGACCATGCATTATGTTGCCAGCTGTCCTGTCCTTATGTTATAAGTCGCACAATGCAAACACCAACCATTCCATTCGGAGACTATCATTGTTTTTCATCTCTGCCGGTTTCCTGTTTTGCATCCTTAGCCCAGGAATGCCAGAGTCCTGCTTGGAATGTTGGAAGTCATTAGTAGGAGACATCACTCAGGGCCGTGGAATCCCACCAGCTTTTGGAACTGGAGGTCATTAGCTTTGTTTTTTTGGCGGCTGCTTGGAAGTTTGCGGAGTACCGACAGCAGTAACAGCAGCAAGTGTTTGTTTAGCTCACTGGTCCTCATAAAGAAGATTAGGGCCGAACGTGTGGGTGACACGTGACCGTGGACTCTGATAGCAGAACAATGTGGCGTCGGACAATGGGAGGCTATTCCTAATTTGTTTAAGGAACCTTGCCTCATCCCCGAAGATGAAGTAATGAGGAAATGACGGTATAGCCTAGCTTATTGTGTTTCAAGTCAGGATGGTGTTTTATGATATCCTACCACTGCTGAGGTCATAAGGTTTAACAGTCATAAGACACTCCTGCACTGCCACTTCAAACACTCCATGGCTTATGAATTTTATCTCCTATTTATTGTTAAGTATCTTTTCATTTGTCCTACTTTCTCTTTCTCTGCAAAACCCCCTCCCCCAACACAAGCCTTTCCTGAAACTCATCTGTCTTGCGATTTTGTATCATCATATTTGAAATCATTGGAAATTCCCCTCATTCCATCTTTCACAATAACTTCGGTGTGACCTCCATAAACATCTCCATAAATTTTCAACTCTCTCTCTCTCTCTCTCAGGGTCAGGGTCAAGCACGTCGGCGAAAGAACATGACCGAGTTCCTGGGGGATGCCAACATTCCGTCTCCAGACTCCCTGGCCCAGCTCGGCGGTTCTCTCCCGACCATCTCCAATTCTGGTTACGACAAACACAAGAACCGCAGCGGTAGCCGCTTTAGCGGTTTCTTCTTTCCCTCTTACAAGGTGAGGACCCGGATTTCTCTTTTTCTACAAGGCTGCACATGGGTGGGGTCAGCTTCATGGATGCTGAATTTCCCTTAAGGCCAAAGTATCAAAAAGCAACCAGAGAAACCGAAAGGATACTTGATAATTGATAATTCCTGTAGTAAGTGTCGTTATCGTAGAGTTTATCCGAAATTTCCACAAATGACTAATCAGATGTTTATGGGAAAGCACAGGGTTTCCAGGTAACGGTTTTCGTTTTTTCACCCTCTGTCTCATCCCATGGGGACAGGCATGTAGCAGATGTGTGACAAGACGAGGCAGTAGCTGTCACTCTGCTGTCATTTTTGGCTTCTTTCTAAACACCCCCCTTTCCCCTCTAACGCTCAGAGTGACAAGAAACGGGACTGACCTTATGTCCCAATGGGACCTGGTTCCTCAAAGCAGCGCCAATCAGTGACATTAGGCCAGCTTATTGGCTTTGTTTGTGCCCACTATTGTCTGAAACTCATTTTTGTAAGAACAAGAAATGAAAAGAGAGCAGGAGCGTTTCCTAATTAGTCGTGAGCCCTTAGAAGAGCAGTTAAAGAGCAAAGAGAAGAGCAAAAAAGTGGGATTAAATTATGGAAAACACACTCGTAAGGTAAAACTACAGAGGAAGACTTCTGTGAACAGAAAGCCACTCAATCGGGCCTCCGAGTGGCGCAGTGGTAAAGCGCT
>JAOVVA010000019.1:20615724-20627892 GCA_028565275.1 Leiocassis micropogon
GCTTAATGTGGGAGCCTCCAGTGACTGGGTGGAATTGGACACGACTAAATTAGGGGAGAAAATCGGAAAATTCGGAACAGGGGGATAAATAAAAAAAAAAAGAAAGCCACTCAATCAAGCTGACATGACATGTTAATAAGCATTGTGTTCTCTGCAATGCTTCGGATGTTTGTCATTTTTTTCCCCCGACAACTTTGTCTATGTAACAACGCACAACTGTCTATGACACTATGTAACTGTCTCTGCCTGTGTGTTTTTGTTTGTGTACTAGGAAGTGGACCGTGTGGAGCAGCTCAACACCCGATTACAGATGTACACGTGCCATGGCTTGCCTAAAGTGCACCCACAGCTCTCCTTCCACCATGACTCTTGGGAGGAGGAGGAAGTAGAGCCTGACCTGACACTAGAGGACAGCTGGCAACAGTTGCTGGAAAACCCAGAGGTAACACACATGCAACAATGGATTATTATTTTATATATATATATATATCTTTTTTTTTTTAATATATATATTTTATATCTGGCTAACATATTACAAGGGTCGTTCAAGTCAAACCAGGACTTTTGATTGTGCAGAATAACAAAGCACGTATTAAAGTACATAAAAACAACCTTTACTTCTTCATATAATCCCCTGCTACACTAATGCACTTATTCCAGTGTGTGACTAGTGTTTGGATACCATCAAGGTAGGAATTTTTTTTCAGTACGCCAGAGTCATTATCGGACTGCCTGCTTCATGTCTGAAACGCTGGCCTCCCGGGAATTCCTTTAATGGCCAAACATGTTTAAATGGCGAGGTCGGGACTCTGCGGAGATGTGACAACTCCCAGCCGAGTTCCTGTAATGTGCAGGTGGTGTTTGTGAATGAGTGTACAGTTCCCACAGACAGATGCGTCTCTTCCACACGTTGGCTGCAAGTGATTTATCGGTTTCGGTTCCACTCGCTAAATGTTCACTGGAACAAGCGCCTTCCTAGACATCATTCATATGTTTTTATTTCTGCATGCAAGAGTCTCATCGCTGTACTAAATGTCAAATGTCAATTTCCTCACATGTCCCGGTTTGACTTGAACACCCCTTGTTGATTAAAATATTAGTGCGTATTAAAAACAATGTGACAATTATTTTTCGGGATAGTGTATAATGAATAGAATATGTGGTTTAACAGTAGTGATATTTTCCAGGCGCTGAGCAGACGGCAGTTCCACCAGCAAGAGGCGATATGGGAACTGTTTCACACTGAAGCCACCTACATCAAGAAGCTGAAGGTTCTCACTGATGTAAGTTAAACCAGTAGTAAAAGCAAGTCAAGAGCATGCAATGTTCCTTCACTTAATATTGCTAGACAATCCAGCTTTTCATTGGAATCCAGCAGATTTAATGGCTTATTTTTGTGCTAAGATATAAGTGAGTCTGTGTGTGTGTTGAACTGAAATTAAGTTTGTGCTCTTGTCTTTTGTACAGATTTTCCTGTGTGGCCTGCTAAACCTACAGGACTTTGGCCTCCTCAATGAAGTAGAACCAGCCAAGCTGTTCAGTAACATCCCGGACCTAGTGCGGGTACACACAGCGCTGTGGAGTCAGGTCATGTTACCGGCGCTTCAAAAAGCTCGGCAAGACCACAGCCTGCTCAATCCGACCGATCTGCACCAGGGATTCCTGACTGTGAGTCTACACTTGGAGAACAAACGTTAATGTGCACAGCTCCATATATACGATTTATCTACGATAAAATTAATAGTAATATTAAAGTCCTCCATCCATCCACCCATCCATCCACTCATCCATCCACCCATCCATCCACCCATTCATCCACTCATCCATCCACCCACCCATTCATCCATCCATTCATCCATCCATCCATTCATCCATCCATCCATCCATCCATCCATCCATCCACCCACACCCACCCACCCACTTTGGGAGTCTGGGGTTTTAGTTGCTCAGATTAGATGGATTGGTCAGAAAGTGTTGATTAATTTTCTATAACAGCAGCTCTGATAGTAGTTCCAGATATCATTTTAATCACAGGTGTATATTATCGTGCGCTTTCTAATACTTCATTATTTCCATAGACACAACACATTAACAATGTAAATAAGACGTACAACAAATGTGTTGTTCATATCTGAGCATGTTGCATGTGTGTGTGCAGTTTGCGTCCAGGTTCCAGCCGTACCTGCGCTACTGCATGGAGGAGGAGAGCTGTATGGAGTACATGCGCGCTCAGCTGAGAGACAACGAGCTCTTCAGGATCTACATCACTGTGAGTTTTTGCATGGGACGACACCTGCCTTGCATTTTCTGCTCAGCTTAAACCTATTACGCCCTTTCTTTTGCAATCAGGGATCCCTTTGACTCGAGTCCAATTAAACTGGATTTAATTACTGTATATCTTCTGTTCTGTTTATTGCGTGCAGTGGGCCGAGGGGGACAAGCAGTGCAATCGGTTGAAGCTGGCTGATATGCTGGTGAAGCCGCACCAGAGGCTCACCAAATACCCCCTGCTCCTCAAAACCATCCTGAAGAAAACGGACGAACCTGCAGCGAAAGACTGTCTCCTGAGCATGGTAAGGGAACGATGTGTACCACATGATATTTTTGAATTTATTCATGTATTTTTTAAAAATTGCTTAGTCTCGTGAATGTTTGTGTGTTTGCTGCTCAGGTGGCGAGTGTGGAGAACTTCATCAACAGTGTAGACTCTCAGATGCTGCAGAGGCAGGAGCAGCAGAAGCTGGCGGCCATCTCGGCTCGGGTAGAGAGCTACGAGGCGGTGGAGGGAGGCAGTGAGGAGGTGGAGAGGGTGAGCACCACGTCATATAGATTTCAGCAAGATGTTATGAATAAAATAGTTGATGATCCAATTCCTAAGCAAAACATAATGGTGTGGAACTCTTCCATATTGCCAGATCCTGAAAGAGTTTAACCACATCGACCTGACGGCTCCTATGACATCCGTGTCTTCAGAAGAGACCAGACAGCTCCATCTAGAGGGAGCGCTACGAATGAAAGAAGGCAAGGACAGCAGGGTGAGCTGATGCAGCATTTCGTTTTATAAAACTCTTGACTTATACCCAACCTAGAGATCAGTGCATGCTCATGTTACCATGGCGTGTCATCTTTTCAGATGGAAGTCTATTGCTTCTTATTCACCGACCTCCTGCTCATCACGAAGCCGGTGAAGCGTTTAGAGAAGGTCAAAGTGATCCGGCAGCCCCTCCTTCTCCATAACGTCGTGTGCAAGGAGCTCAAAGATCCAGGTCAGGACACGCACGTAAAAAACTAGGACATTAACAAGAACAGGGGTGTATTTATAATAATTGTCCAACCTAAGGTTATACTTATGAATGTCAATCTCCCTATAGGGTCTTTTGTTCTCATCTACCTCAATGAGTTCAAAAGTGCTGTGGCCGCCTATTCGTTCCAAGCCAACAGCGCCGCCCAGGGGCGAAGCTGGATCGATACAATCACCACTGTCAAGGTTTGTTTTTAAAGCATATACTTTATTTTCCATACTTTATTACATTGAATTATTACGGTAGATGACTGATAAAATAATAATAAAATTCCTCCTCACAGACCCAACTGCAGCGGCTGCGTTTCGAGGAGGCACGACTGCACCAGCCTGGACAAAAAACGAGGCTGGAGAAAGAAGACATGGAGGACGGAGGTGAGCAGAGCAGTACCTCCACAGCCAGCTCTCCACTCCTTGGAAATAAAGGACAACTTAACACAGGGTATGCTCCTCTCTACTGCTTTTAAATGTTCGCCCCCTTGTGGTCTAATAAATATTAGGGTCGAACCTAGATCAACAGTAAACCATGTAATTGTACTGGATAAGAATAGAAGAATAATGGTATTTGTTCTTTCAGCTTATCTAAATATTTAACAAAGCATTTCCCAATTATAGCATGAACTGCCTAAAATAACAGAATTTTCTTTCCCACCCCAGGAACTCAGACGGCTCTACGGAGACGCTGTCCGTGATGGAAACGGAAGATTCGGGAGCGTGCTCGGATCTGCAAACCGATTCCGATACAGTATCGTCGTCGCTCCCCAGCATCGTCGAGCCCCAGCCTCTCCAGCATGCCCCCGTGGGCTCAGAACTTGACCCAGAGCATCGTAGTCTATCCATGGACAGTGCCTATGGCACACTTTCCCCTGAGTTGCTGCTCGACCTGCAAACCCAGACAAACACCAGCGAGCAGGAGAGCACTGAAGAGGAGACCGAAGGAGACAGTGCCAAGGTAGCAGCAGCGGGCGATGAGAAAGAGGAGGACGAAGAAGAGGAAGAGTCCGATGACAGGAGCTCATCAGGCTCTCGGATCTCGGTAGCATCCCATCTGAAACCCAGGCGGCGTCCGCCGGTGCAGTCTCGCGCGCACTGTCTCCAGAAGCTGATGATGAATAAGTGTCATTCGGAGGACAATCTGCTGCAGCTGGTCAATGGAGAGGGGAAACAAGGTTCAAGTGGAGATGTTGCACAGGGCTCAGATGCCCCTTACCAGCTGGGTCTGGAATGGGCAGAGGGGCGGGCACACAGCAGGAGCCTGACCGAGCTGAACCTGGGTAAAACAGAAGCTTCTCAGCAGAGAGAGACGGAGAGGACGCAGAGTGAGCGGTTAGCGTGCAGCTTGCCGTCCTACGTGTTCAGGAACACACTGAGGCGGCGTAACTACAGAAAGGACAAAACCAAAGGCTCGATGGACCGCAGCGGCTCAGACGGGGAAATTACACCCGAATCTAAGGAGGCAAACTGTGGTGTTTTAGAGGATGAGATGGGCAGTGGGAAGAAATCACGGCAGCACAAGAAGCTCACGGTGGCACAGTTGTATAAAATACGCAACACACTCGTGCTAAACTCCACGCTCACAGCCTCGTAAGTACTCTGTGTGTGTGTGTGTGTGTGGGTGTGTTTAAACTGTAAGCAAAGTCTAACATTGTTTTGTGTCTTCAGAAAATCTAATTGTAGAGCACATTAAGAATGGTGCTACTTTAACTAAATGAGGAATGTCGTAGCAGTACGTTTGAGAGTATTATTCATATTATTAATACTACGAGAATTATTAGTGTAGTAGTAGCAATAGAGTAACTAGTAATACTTATTATTCTTTTATTACTATGAACAGTGCCAATAGTAGTAGTAATACTAATAGTATGAGAAGGAGGATTCATTTTAACAGTAGCAGTAGGATTGTACTAGTTCTCATTACTGTTATTACTAATGGTATTACTAGTGATGGGATCATTATTAGTAGTAAGCATGGTAAAAGTATACTCATCATGGACAAAGGAAATGTTCCACATATACAATTCTTCCAAAAAAAGAATTCTGTCTAATAGGGACAAATAGAACCTCCGTAAATAGGGAAGTCCGATTTTCTACAAAAACATCTGTGTCCCTGTCAGCACCAAAAATGAAAAAATTCAGACGTTAAGAGTGATGACAACGAGCCAGCACTGGCCCACCATACATGTACAATAAATATTTAAATTAAACCAAAAAGCTCAATTTTTACTGAGCACCACGTATCTCTGTTATGTCATCTGCCATAAATATCATTTCAATAGTTAAGAGCACCACCTGTAGGATTCTAAAGGAACTGCAAATTTGTCTTGCCTCATTTGCCTCCAGAGTCTTGGAGTTTATAACTTGACAATGCAGTGCGATTTCCACGATTTAAATTGTACTCACTGTGTTTTAATACTAGTGTTTTAGTAGTAGAGTTTGGAGAACAGAGCTAATCGGAGGCTTCTAATGTGCAGGATTTTTGATAATGTAATACCTAAAGATGTGTTTCTGTCACGCCACTCGGAAGCTTGCGTGTTTGGTACAGAACAGGTTATAGCTGATCACTGGTCATGGCAGATCAAGCTGGAAAACAGTCAATTCTAGTCACTGGCCGATTAACAGTGCATCTCTATGATAAATGTGAAAAAAAAAAAAAAAAAAATTTAATAAATTTTGGAGTCAGTGTAGTGTTACATGAATTCTGGGAACTCCAAGCTCTCTGGTGACGTCTGCTTGCATTGCACCTAGTTGAAACGTTCCAATGGCCGTCTCTCTGCTAGCGTTGTCTAAACAGGGCATGATAGTTTGAAGACAATTTATGCAGTCAGAATGTTTCCTTGCTTTTGGTACCAAGACGTTGCTGGATATAATCACATGGCAAATTTCTTACACATACACGGTGCATCTTAGGAAGACGAAAGTTAAGTTATTCACAAAAAAGACAGTAATCTTACCATACTTGTGTTCTTAATGTAATAAGACAAAGTAAACCATGAACTACGTTTTGTTTTTTGGTAGCAAAATTTTCCAAAATTGTATTTATTTTTTATATAATTTTTTATATTATTTTTTTTTATAATTTTTTAAAATGTGTTAGTATTTCTTCTGAAACCTCCTAAGGCCAAGCTTTATACTACAGGAGATCGGGCTTTTGGCTTAGCTGCACTTAGACTGTGGAATCTCTCCCAGAGTATCTGAGGATGCTACCAATTGTTGATGCTTTTAAATCTGGTTTTAAAACAGAATCAAAAACAGTATCTTTTTATTAGAGCTTTAGGGTCGAAATAATTTGTAGCATTTTGAGATTTGCTGTAAATGTAAAGTGCATTATAAATAAAATGAGGTACTGTATGTATAGAAATAATGTATTATTATTATAATAATTATTATTACTATTAATTAATAATTACAATTATTATAATAAAGTATTATTGTCATTATTATTATTACAGTGCAACTTATTTTTTGTCCATGAGTATATAACTACAAGTAGTAGTCAAGTCATAGTAACAGTAGAAAGAAGATAATAAAGTATATAATATGTATATTATAGCAATTAGTAGTAAGTAGTAGTAGAATTAGTACTAAAAGTAATTGTAGGAGGATTATTGACAGTAGCAGGAGTATTAGTAGTAGTGGTGGTGGTAGACGGTGGAGTAATATTAGTTGGAGGACATGTGGTATAAATTAATAATAGGCATAAAATAAGCACAAAGCAAACTGTGTGTATATATATATATTTTTTTTTTTTGCCTTACCCAGACTTTCAAAGTTTAACTGATGTTTTCTCCCCCCTCTCTCTATAGGGAAGTGTAGAAGCGGCCACTTCGTCACTCCGCCAGCAGCACCACTTTCAGCCCCGTAGGACTGAGTTGCTTGCTACATGAATGCACTCTAAGTAATGAGCAGAACTCATGAGCTTTTTTTTCGTTGCACTTTTGTAATAATACGAGTAGCTTTAATAAAGGGGAGGCTTTTGGAGAAAAAAACGATCTGGAGCAATGGGAATTTTTTTCCAGTTTTGGTCCGATCCATTCGTGCACTTGGACCCCTGATCAGAATGGGAGGAAAGGACAAAGGACAGAGGATCCAAAGGGTTAAATTAACTTCACTGTTCATGTGAAGTCTTTCAAAAGAGTTCAAAGACTCACAGTGTTCTTGTTCAGTCATTACACGTTATCCTGCAGTGGAAATGGAAATACCTCTGATGTGGAGGCGAGTCTCATTTCAGGTCCGTATCCTCGACCTTGAGTTCAGGCTGTCCAGATGACTTTTTTGCATGGATCTGTCAATGCTTCGACGCGAGTGAGTCCTCAATCAGCTGCCATATCTAGTATGTGTTAGAAAAAGAAAGAAAAAAAAGCCATACGGAGGCTCGTCTACACGAGGAAAAAAGTAAAACCAAAAATTAGGCTGTAATTGCACGGTTCAAAAGTTTGCGTAATCTGTTTAACAGTTCACACACGTTCACTGTATTTTGTGTATGTGTGTGTGTGTGTGTGTGTGTAAATGGAGTGTGAGATGTTGACTGTGAACATGTAATGCCATTAAGGCTGTATGTGTAAGAAAAAGAGTGTGTGTGTTTATGTAAATTATGACCTAAAATTCACGCTGAAACCAAAAATAACTTAGAAGATGGCTTGGGAAATGACTTGAGTAGCCACTGAATAGGCTTTGTTAAACACAAGGACCAGTATTAAGTTTAAAGCAGCAGTGATCACGTTTTTCGGTGCGTGTGTGTGTGTGTGTGTACACGTGTTATAAGGAATACAGTCTCATTATTTGTACAATGTTAATATTCGAGAGTAGATTTTTACTCTTTCATATTAACAATTTGAGGTGGACTGAAACTAACTAGTATGTAAGGTGATGTTGTCCCGATATCATACAACAAACCATTGAAAGTGACTCGATACTGAACTTCTTTGTCACTCTTAACGTCACACGGATTTACCTTTAAGACTGAAGAACGTGGTCAACTTGTGTAACACTGCAACAATGTCTACATACATTTCTTTTTTGGTCAGTATCATTTGGTTTGGTTTTTCAATTAATTCTGAATCACCTGATCACAGATCAGCACTTATTAGGAACCACTTTTGGATTCTTTTCTTTTTTTCTTTTTTTAATTCAAGACACTGAACATATAACAGGATTTGGGATTTAGACTGAATTACCTGGTTTCTGTAAACCGTACATTAACATTAGGCTTATTTATAAAAAGAATGAACAAATGGCCTACATTTCTTAATAATGTTTCAATGTGTTCAAATACATTCTGCCTAATTAACTAAACCAAATCCTTTAAATTGTACTATTTGTAAATTTGCCCAAAATTAATATTGTGTTAATTGTTTACTTCCTAGTTGTTGTTTTTTTGTTTATAATATTTATTAAGCTTGCTTTGTTTTTATATAAGAATCATAATTTGTAAATGTATTGTTTGTTTCATGCCTTTTTTTTTTTTTTTACCATGTTTCAACTGTTCAATTGTCTTTTGTTTAATTAAGAGATTAATTTGCTGAGAACCAAAATAACCCAGTTCCCAGTGTTTGGGAAACGGTCCTGTGTGTAATAATAAAAAAAAAAGCATCTGATCTTATTTTTAGTGATGGCATTATTATTATTATTATTATTTTATATCACTTGCTGGGATTTTATATCATTACTAGAGTTAGAACCTGTCGTTGATCGGTAAAGAATTTTTAGAAATTGTTAAAAGGTTAAAGCTAAAATAAGCTGATCAGCTTTAATGCAATCAGTGATATTATTTCAGGTTGAAGCCCACGTTGCACTTCTTTCGCTGTCAGGCAAATACATCCCCTGTTTATAGTAGATTATTAGATCAATAGATGATTAGTAGATTATTACATTCACCACATAACTATTTATTACATCACTTTTACTCAGCACATCACTTTTCACTCAACAGCTCAGGCATTTTACACGCCTTCACCTCGGACTGCTGCTAATATGTGTTCCCCCCTAGTGGCGTTCCACATTACTGCTTTTTATTAGCACTTTGGTTTTGGAACATATGAGATGACATATGATAAATTGGTTTTAAACTTCCCGCAGGAAGAATAAACATACAATGATCTGTCCAATCATCTATGAAGATTCAGTTTTCAAAAGTTACATCCTTTTTTTTTTTGGAGTAAGCCATGCTGTGTTGTGTGTTTGTTTGTGTATGATGAGGATATGGGCGCTTCGTAGGCGCATTACGGTCATTTCTGTTTCTTCCACACACTCGTATGGTAAACTATCGCATGTAGTAAAGGGAAGACTCGGTTCTTTGAATCTCGTTCATCAAAATGAACAAATCTTTTTTAGAATCTTTTTTTTAAAGTTCATTTCATTCTTTTGATCAGATATAAAATAAAATGTTACGTTTTCAATAAACAGACTCCCAACACGTCTGCATACACAAATTTTGGCTATAGTTCCAGTTATGAAAATATTACAATGCAGCTAAAGACGTAATATGATAAACAGAATGAGCAGCTCACCTCTCATATCTTCTGGTCCAAATCGTTTGGTTTTTTGTCACGTGACTCTCATAGCCGCTATGCAGTGCATTACACAGGAAACAGAAATGAACGGTTCTTCTCATGAGTCTACTAGTCCGGGTCATTCGTTCTTTTGAATCTACTGCACAGCATAGCGTCTATGGGAGTCACGTGACAAAAGAAAGAATGATTCGGACTAGAAGACTCAAAGGTAACTACTCATTTCTGTTTCCTGTATATAACCTACAGAGGTTTTCCGATGATTTTGCAGGTATCCGGTGTTTAAGTAGCAACTGCACAGACTTCCTGGAGCGATTTGTTTGTATGGAATTCCAATGGAGAGGAAACACTATTCAATGAGAGGAAGTCAAGTGCCCAACTGCCTATCATAATGGGCACGTCCATGAGTAGACAGGTCAACTTTCCATATGCTTATTTATTACTATATAGGTTCACCTTCATTCAATGATGGGATGATAAGAAACACACACTCCGCTCTCTGAAATCATCCCCAATTCAACCAGTGGATACCACTGGTTCTCTAAATTCTTTAAGTCTATTGCTGAAAAGTCCTGCAGTTGACCAGATAGTGGGCTGGAACCTCAAGTGGAGAGCAACACAGAGGTGGGTACCATACAAAGCAACCAGAACTGTAAATTCTGTTATAAAAAATTGAAACTGTAGATTCCTCGCACCCTATTACACAACTTTTTCACCTCCTCCCTCCTGGCAGGCACAGCAGAACCTTGTATTGTACTGTATACCATAAGTGCCAGGCACAAGAGTAATTTCTTTCCATATGCAATCACTCTCATAAACAGCACACACTAGGATCTGCTCTGATAACATCACTGCTTACAACTACAACCCTACTGTATTGTACCAACAATCACACATCAATTATTTCCATATGTTATCCACCTTACTGTTGTTCACACTCCTGAGCACACACTCATTTCTATCTGTACTGTGTATGTAGCATCACAACTGCATTTTTACATGCGATGCTCTATCATGCACGTTCACACTTTATGTATACTGTTCTGTTTGCATATTCTATATACCATCTTTATCTGTACAGTGCCTGTATTTCCTGTGTATTGTGTATTGTCTGCAAATAACATGGTCATTGTTTATATTTATGTCTGTATCTGTTCTACAAAACATAAAATTCTTTCTACTCATCTAATCAATCTGATTGGCTCTATGCCAGTGGCATTCATAGCAAATACTCTTGCTCTATATGGTCACTTTTTGGCTTTCCTGGTAGATTATTTATAAAATGCCAAAGAAATAATTCATATATTAACGTCTTACTGTTCCTTATCATTCTAATTCTTGTAAAAGAATCTATAATAATTTATGTCCAGTGTCAGTATCTGTCGTTGACGAGAAAAGAGTTTGTAGAAATAGTTAAAAGGTTAAAGCAAAAAATAAGCTGATGAGCTATAATGTTATCAGTGATATTATTTCAGGTTGAAGCCCACGTACAGTACGTCTCCCTGCAACAAAGATAGATCCCTTAATTTGTAATTGAGAAATTTTAAATCAATTTGAAATTGTAATTTCATAAGGTGGCACGGTGGTGTAGTGGTTAGCACTGTTGCCTTGCACCTCCAGGGTCCTGGAGGTTCCTCCCACAGCCCGAAGACATGCAGGTTAGGCTAATTGGTGTTCCCAAATTGCCCGTAGTGTGTGAATGAATGTGTGTGTGCCCTGTGATGGATTGGCACCCTGTCCAGGGTGTACCCCGCCTTGTGCCCCAAGTCTCCTAGGATAGGCTCCAGGTCCCCCTGCGACCCTGAATACAGGATAAGGCAGTATAGACTATGAATGAGTGAGTGTAATTTCATAAAATGTAGTTTGGTGCGAGAATATTATATGGTATTGGTTTCCACTGGATTAGTGTCTCAATATTAGAAAAATTGTTGTTCACAAATTTAGCTTTAGCTTTTATAATTACTATCTATTGGAGCAGGTGTTTGTTTACACTGAGCAAGCAGCACATGGATGATTAAATCTGGCACATTTTTAAATATAAATTAGTAACATTAATAGATGTTCATACCATCACTTTGCCTTCACAATTTTTTCATTTCATTTATGGTGCAGGTTTAACTTCAAGGAAAACACCTAATTACTGCAGGAGTTACATTCCATTCTGTCCAGATGGTTTTGCCTGATGCTGTGACAAAATCAGACATGCTGTGACAGACATACAGACCAGTAGCGGCTGCTAGCTTTTGAAACAGGGGAAGCTCATATTAGGCCTTCATCATAAAACTCATTATGTTATAGCACCGTCTGCGTCTGCCATTATGCACAGCTTGCTAGCTGGCTAGTTTCCCCTTCCACGAGCTA
>JAOVVA010000019.1:20627992-20638495 GCA_028565275.1 Leiocassis micropogon
GACCATTAATTTTGTGACATTATAGGGGAAGCTGAGCTTCCCTTGCAGTCTTAAAGAAATCGCCACTGATACAGACATACAGACTTGTTTCTGGTCCTCCAATGTATGAAACGTAAAGATAGCATTGAAAAAGCGAGTTCTGACCAATGTACGGACAAAACCTTTATTTTATTTATATAGACTAGACAATAAAAGACCTACTGGTATACTTAAACCTTTGACTCTTATGTCTAACTTAAAGCAGGTGAAAAGTCTGTTGCTTACTCGCATGGCACTGGGTAGCTAGCAGGTCAAGGTGTATTTACAGGGGATTATATCAGCTAATCTGTGGATTACAGCATGTCGACTGCACACAAAGCCAAAAGTCCGGTGGAGGGGAAAAAAAAGTGGCATTTTAGCCTGACGGATTTTTTTTAACCCCTTAATCCATTCTCAACTCCCTTGTGCACACATCTGGCCCTGCATGACACAACGATTTACAGTAATCCTGCATTTATGTCTGATTTTTATTATGTCTCATAAACACTATGCTGGATTTTAATTATGAAAATGCAGCTTTCTGATTGACCTCCAAAGTAATTAGAAATTCTGATACGATTAGCTGTTTGTGTGTGTGTGTGTGTGTGCAGATCAAAAATGTATTAAGCATGGTAATTTAGTTTCTAGATCCTATCTATACTGTCTCATATTATTTATATCCTTGTGTTATTACATGTTCTTACACATTTATTATTATATTTTCTGAGCTTTGTTAATTGTCGATGTGTTTATTGTACTTTGCAATAAGGGTTTTGTTCTTGCACGATTGAATTTAATTTCAACTAATAGTCTTTGTTCAGCTGTAGTAATAAAGATTTCCTCTTACTGGGTGCCATATCTTTTTATCTTTGCCCAGCTAATGGGGTTGATTGTACATTGTGTGCAAATGCGTGAGGGTCAGTTGACAAATTCCAGCTTGAACTAGTGGAAATAATTCACACCTGAGCTGTCTCTTGCTGACCTGGAGCTACAGATTAGAGGGGTTGAGCATTATAAATGGAATTTGAAATTTTGTGTATCATTATAGGTAGACTTATCCTAAACCTCCAGCCCAAAATCTATCACTGTCAGATGAACTTAACAACACTGATCAACAATTGTATATCAATAAAGTGTTTACAGGATCATGGGCACCCACGGCTCACCCATGCTTACCGGGATCAAAGACTGGCCCGTCCATGGAATGCAAACAAGTCTGCTCCGCACCACGCACAGCGCCCAAAGGAGCCACTGAAAACGTTCTGATGACAGACACCACAGCACACCCCAGGTCACACAAGGGGAACCCAAATCCTAGATGGTTTTAATATTAATGGTTTTGATGTCATGCCTGATCTGTGTATGATAATTAATGTGCCTTGCTCCCTATGACAGATGTTAGAAAGCATCTGGTATTAACCAAAAAAAACATCTGATTAACGCAAAAAGGGCACTTTTGAAAATCCAGATTATGGACGCACTTTCATTTATTAAATGCTGTTAATCCCAACACTCTTCACTAACATGCCATTCAAATCAGGTAAACTCCATTATCTGCCTAAACATCCATGCTGTAAGTCACTAAACATCATGTCCCAGTGGTGACATTGTTTTATTAAGGGTTAGCACTAAATGCTTGTATTTGAGAGCTTAAACACATGCTATTCTTTTTGCTTCTGCTTTAACTGACACCGCTTTTAAAAAGCCTAAATGATTGGATTGAGGTGGCTTTTGTGAATTTGTACAGGGAGAGGTTCAGGAACTAAGAACTAAAGTGTGTTTACAAAAGCCCTTTTGGCCATATGCTGCAGATCACAATGGGAACAGCTGTTCGCCATCAGCCGAGACAGCATAGGATGGCATCGCTGCACGCTAACTAACTGTGAGTGCTGCTGAGCAACAGCTGGCTTCATCAGGCTCCTCATTTAAATGCTAGCTGAAAGAAAGTGGAGAAAATTGCATAAAGATGCAGGATACAATATTTTCCTACTTGCCTTTTTTTGCCAGTCTTTTTCATCTTTGTCCTATTGTGAGGTGGATGGTTTCAAAAGAATGTTAATTAAATGATACACTGATTGAAATGGACATTTTTGGTTATTGAAGGCAAAACTGACAACTAACTGGCTTGGGGAACAAAACATTGAAATTTTGGGTGCATGGCCAGGAAACTCCCCAGACCTTAATCTCATTGAGAACTTGTGGTCATTCCTTGAATGCAAGAATGGGCTGCCATGAGTCAGGGTGTGGCCCAGAAATTAATTGACAGTTCAACAGTGCGAATTGCAGAGGTCTTAAAAAAGAAGGGTCAACACTGCAAATATTGACTCTTTGCAGAAGTTTAATCAATAAAGCCTTTGACACTTATGCAATGCTTGTATTTACACTCACAGTATACAATAGTAAAATCTGACAAAAAGATCTAAAATCACTGAAGCAGCAGACTATTTATATTGAAAATTAATACTTGTGTCATTCTCAAAACTTTTGGCCACGGCTGTAGTACTATGAGAAATTACATGACCATACAGAGCAATTTATTAACATAACTCACAAGATTAGTGTAATTGTATCAGCTCATAAGAGGCTTATTGTCTGTTTTAAAGGGGTTCCTTAATTAAATGAAAAGCCATTTGACACGTTGAATGGCAACGCATTTACATTAATATCTGCATTGCTTTGATTAGAAAAATATTAATAATCTTGTATAGTGCACTGTGCCAGTGATAATACCTTTGGGGGATCATTGGCCCAGACTTCAAAGCAAAAGCCCCAGTAAGTGACACTTGATGTCACTAGATGATGTGCTTCAAAGCAATCTGTGATTATCCCTGTCCTTATCATTAACATTATCATTAATATCACAATAGGGAGTTATACTTCTAAAAGTCATCTCAGGCAAATGAATTGTTATATGTTTGCTAGTAGATGAAAAGTATGCATGTACAGTATGTTGATTTTAAAGCAGGAAATTAATGAGAACTTCCGGAGCCTGTCCCTGGAACATGGGCTGTGAACATGGAATAAATACATCCTGGATGAGACTCAAGTTTATCGCAGTTCACCATGCATGCACACACAAACATATTCACAGCTAGAGCCATGTTTTGGGGAAGTGGGAGGTAACCTCTAGTATAACCCGATGTGGACATAAGCTACTGTACATAGACCGGAACTGGGTCAGGATCAAACCGAGAACCTCAAATCTGTGAAATATCAAAGCTACATGCTGTTAGTGTCCCATTTGTCCCAGCCATACTTTAACCATTACATTGTATAAATCATTCATCATTATTAAATCACCCAATTAAAACTCATGCTTACAGTACACACTGTGAATTATGGGTAATACACACAACCCCTAGGCTACCTCTAAACTCTCTTTAATAGTTAACTCTTCTTGAATAGCTGGTTTGAATGAATAGACTGGACTTTGTTTCAAGACCATGTTTAAATAAGATCCTTTGTCCAGGAAAAGAAATCTGGGTTCTGGAGCTATTAAAGATAAACTGTTTCAGTTTAAACTCCATTTAACTCCATTAATTTTGACTCATGTCCAGAAAAAGACAGAAGAAGAAGTGACACGTAGAAACATTTAGTCATTTTTTGCATATTTTGACAATTCAAGATTCAGATACTGACGGTGTGTGTTTTGACAATAAGTGTGAATGAATGAATAAATGAATGTGTATTTTAAATGAATGTGTAAAAAAAGTATTTTAGCCATTAGCTAGTAAGATAGTAGCTTACTTACTCAGCTTATGTGAGTTGTTAGACAGTTTAGGAACTTTGAGTGTTTCCATATTGCATAGATAAATATTTTAATTATATATACAATATTCCAGGCGGCACGGTGGTTTAGTGAAAAGCACCGTCGCCTTGCACCTCCAGGGTCCGGGTTTGATTCCAACCACGGGTCTGAGCGCATGGAGTTTTCATGTTCTTGGTGGGTTTCCTCCAACTGTCCAAGGCCATGCAGAATAGGCTAATCGGTGTTCCCAAATTTCCTGTAGTGTGCAAATAAATTGGCACTCTCTCCAGGGTGTACCCTGCCTAGTGCCCTAAGTCTCCTGGGATAGGCTTCAGGCCATCCACGACCCCGTTTACAGGATTAAGCGGTATAGACAATGAGATACTATTCCTATGCCACCAAGAAAAAATTCCCAGTGTCAACTCTCTCTTAATACTGTACAGTGTTAATATACTCCCAACTGGACTCAGATGAACTCTGGAAATCTTAAATTAATACTTGAGATTTTACGGTGAATGAAACATTAAATTATTAAAAAAAGATTGCTATTAAACATGATAGATGTGAACTTTAAAATGTCTAGCACTCTGCGAAGAATACAGTCAATTTCTTTTATTACATTTTTTTCATGGAAGAAAGTTTGATGTATAATTCCAATATTTCACTATAGTGTAACATTTCCAGTCTGAAACATCTGAAATGGTTTTTGACTCAAATCCATGAAATCAGTAAATATAGGAACTACCCTTTTAAAAACTGACTTGTATGCAGCATTAATTACTGATGTAGCTCACAGAAATAGCAAATATTTCAATTTCTACCTAATACAATCCATGCTATACATCCTATACTTAATGCCTGTGTGTCAAATCTACCTGGTATTCTCGTAATATAAAAGTCAATGTTCACTGTGATGGGCACTTTAAACCTAATGCTAATGTGTGTTCACCATTATAGGCTTTTAGCTACATGTCAGCTGAGGTTGTTACAATGTCACAGTTTCATGGCTAGTGTTTGATTGGAAAGTTAAATCACTGACGAATTAAAATGTTTTTGTGTCCAGCTATGACTAACCAACAACTTGGTGACCTTTTGACTCTGGACCTGCCCTAAAGAACAGCAACAGTCTGTCTCAGTTTAGAATGACAATGTTTTAAATACTTACAATTTATATACAATCTCACATAATTGTAACCTTTAGTTCTTACCACAAACTTCAAAAAAAAAAATCAAAAACCAGGACTTATGATTGTGAAACATAACAACACACTTATGAGAGTAAAAACTCCCTTTATTTCTTAATATAATCCCCTTCTACACTAATGCACTCATCCCAGCATTTCACTACTGCTTGGTCAGAAAGTTTTCTCAGCATGCCAGAGCCATGATTGGACTGTCTGCTTTATGTCTAAAATGTTGACTGTTCATATGTTTTACTTCAGTTAAAAGTCTCATGACCGTACTGTGCTTGAAGTCGTCTGTAAATGTCAATTGGTTTTTATGGCTTTATTCACAATAAATTTAATTAAAAAAATTCCAGTTTGACTTGAATGTCTGTTGTACTTTGGTACTTCTTATGCACACATTATTTTACCTAGCACTTGACCACCTTTTGCTATTTTTTAAATTTTCTTTGGGCTTTAATTTTTAAATTGCCCTTTTGGTTTGTTGGCTCTGTTGAATTACTAAAAGTCTGAATTTACAAACTCTGTGCATGATCCATGACAGTGAAAAATTTCATGGAATAATCATTCTTATAAAGAACTTTTTACAAGGCCAATTGATGGGTTTTAGCTTTTATTTTCGTTTGGATTTTGATAGATCATTCGTTTTCAATTTAAAACTAAGGTTTATACAAAATTGTAAAAGAAAATGTAAAAAAAATTGAATTTCGCTTTTTTTCATTAACGAGAACCCGAGCTGACTTAGACTTCACAAGTTTGTATAAAACCTGATCATCCACCTTGGTTGTGTCATTTTAAAATGTGCTTTAGCGTTTGGGATAATAAGACTTTTTACTTTTTATGAAAATTGTATGTTTTGTAACATTTTCTATCAGTTCAATTTATTAGAATTCAGTTTTATTTATATAGCACTTTACAGTGGCCATTCTCGCAAGGTATTGAAACCGACCTACTGGATTCCAACCGCAGTAAACAACAAAGAAGAGTGCAGCATCTTTAATATTAAATAGGTGAGAATTAGGAAAAAGCATTTTACATACACAATGTGACAAGAATTCATAGGAGTGAGACAAAACAGTCGTGTGGCCATTAGAAAACCACTTGTTAGTGAGACTAATCAGAAAGCAAAATTTGCTAGGAGCATAAAGATCGGATTTTGGAGCAACAGGAAAAGGTCATGTGGTCTGAGTTCAGATTGGCCATGTCCCAGAGCAATGGGCGTGTCAAGGTAAAAAGGGAACCACATGAAGCGATGCACCCGCCATGCATAGTGGGCACTGTAAAAGCCTCTGGGGACAGTTATGGGATTGCTACAGTTGGTTCGGTCCAGACTCAACAATGTTATGTGGCAATAAAATGAATTCACCTGAGCTGTCAGTGATCCAGACAGACTCTGCCCTCTGGACCTGTCTGACTCGTACTGGTGTCCCTCTCCTGGTTGGAGATCTCGTCGCATGGATACCCTGTGTGGTCTGCCTGGGATACGTGTGGTGACTGGGCACGGTTCCACTTTTCCACTGACAGCTGTTCTTGGGGGACTGCAGTCGCTCGATAGTTCAGGACTGGAATTTCCTACAGTCTACCTGAGCCTCCAATAACAAACTGGACTCTGTATTAACTTAAACACATCTCCTGTTATACTGAACTTCCAGCCACACAGTATGATTGCAGATCAATCCCTGCTATCCAAAAGAGAATGGGTTCCCTGTTGAATCTGGTTCCTTTCAAGAAGAAAAAATCTTCCTGTTGCCATCTCAGGGAGATTTTCCTTGCCACTGTCGCCCTTGGCTTACTTATCAGGGACAATCTTATAATTTTGATTCATACACTCACTCACTCACTCATCTTCTATACCGCTTTATCCTGTATTCAGGGTCGCGGGGACCTGGAGCCTATCCCAGGAGACTTAGGGCACAAGGCGGGGTACACCCTGGACAGGGTGCCAATCCATCACAGGGCACACACACACACACTACGGGCAATTTGAGAACGCCAATTAGCCTAACCTGCATATCTTTGGACTGTGGGAGGAAACCCACCAAGCACGGGCAGAACATGCAAACTCCATGCACACAGAGACGGGAATCGAGTGATTCATACACATTCACATTTTATACAAACTTCCATAATTCTTTTCATTGTGTAAAGCTTTGCGACAATGCCAATTGTTAAAAGCGCTATACAAATTAAATTAAATTGATGTCAGCTGATGACTTGTATGTGTTCAATGGTCAAATAATCAAATCATCTGTTTTTTTCTTTCATGATGGAACATATTCCAGGATTCAAATTGTGAAAGTGTGGTTCTGGTAACATGAGGAATCATTTTTACACATGAATTGCCAACAATCCTAGACCAAGAGCATGCTCATAATATATATACATTTTGATTTTGTTTGTACGTTGACATAATAAACGTTTTAAGAAAGCAACTGAATAGAATGTTGTTGTGTTGTCTTTACTGAGGGTCATTGATTGTACAATAATCAACTTATATCGTGAAACTGTGATATATGCTACATCGTTCCACCCCAGAGTTGAGCCCGTTACTCAGCACAGAGCACGAGCCAGCCTGTTAAGGGTTAAACCGTAGGAGGCGCGCGTGCTGAATTAGGGTGGAGTGAACTTGGACATCCACTATGACTAGTTTTTTCTTCGTTATTTAATTAGTAAGCTCCACAGCAAACCCAAGCCATGCTGCAGTCTTTCTGATGGAAAAATCGATCAGAGCATTACATCACATTGTGTTTAAATGTCCTCGGGTTAGCCGTGTGAGGAGGGTGAAGCTGTGAGAGACAAACATGGGGGATGTGAGTGAAGCGTCTCTGCTGGACTACATCTACTCCTCTGGCGGAAAAGTTAAAAATTCTGACTTGTTGAAGACCTTTAAGCCGTTTGTAAACCATAGTGATTTGCACCTGCGTGGTGAGTAGTCTAAATATGAGCTTGTTTTGTCTTTTGCTTTCCTCGTTCACACTGATGCTGGAACCGTTACCGTTACTGCAGTTCAGCTCTTCAGAACCTGACATTTCTGTCACTGCTTGTGTGTTAAAATGTCTATCCCTTGATTTAACTCCTTATTTGATCTACTAAGGGCTTTTTTCGGACGCAGTCGGTTTACAAACGCTGTATGTTTTATGTAAGCCTCACACTCGACGCATCTGCTTTACATTAGAAGTCTGGGTCCGCGCGAGCGTGTATGTGTGTGTGCGCGCGCGCGCCGATAAGGTTACAGCGGGAATTCTGTCATTTCCGTTGGGGCTCGCTCGCCTCGCGCGCACACAATATCCCCTCAGTATGTGGTTGAGTAGCTACAGAGCTAGCCTGATCCTACATGCCAGTCCAGCAGAAATTATATAAGCTACTCTGTATGTTAATTCAAAACGTTCTTTCTCAGTATAAATTCTCATTTAAACACCCCAGCAATTAGTTGTGAACTGGTAAGCCATGAGTTAATTTTTATTTATTTATTTATTCTTTCGCCTTAATGTCAACACACTGGTGAACCACTTAGCAATATTAACTTTTCTTTCTACAAAAAGTTCATTCAAACATCTCCTATTTCCCCTGGAATTTAGTATCACATTACACAATATCATATTTTGTGAACGCATAGAACTGTTACCAATCCCAAGAAACATAGGGCACGAGGTGGCATAAACTCTGGACAGAGTGCCAGTCCAAAGCTGGGCATACGCACATTCACACACTACGGGCAAATTTGGGAAAGCATATTAACCTAATCTGCATGTCTTTGGACTGTGGGTAGAAACCGGAGTACCCAGAGGAATCCCACCAAGCACGGGGAGAACATGCAAAAACCATGCACACAGACCCAAGGCAGGAATCGACCCTAAAGGTGCGAGGCAACAGTGCTAACCACTAAGCCACTCCTGAGGCACACTTTTTAGTCAACGTTTACCGTACATGTTCACCAGTAATCATCGGACAGCATTGGAACATGACAGTTAATAAACTGTGATGGAAAAAGAGCGATTCTCATAATAGAAGAACAAGTGGAACTCCTTTACAAAGCCAGAATCATTACTTTTGAGGAACACTTGAGAAACAAATTTTACCAAATTTACTCATAATTAGCTTACTTTGGCAGCACAGTGGCTTAGTGGTTAGCACTACTCCGGTTTCCCCCACAGTCCAAATACTGTACATGCAGATTAGGCTAATTGCCATTCCCAAAATAGCTGTAATGTGTGAATGTGCATGTGAATGTTGATCGAAGGTCCTACCGCGGTCAGAAAAATGGGAATAAATACAATAGTAATTACCATCGGCCTCCATGATCCCGAGTTGGCACGGTGGCGTACCCAGAGGAATCCCACCACTTGGGATTCCTCTGTTAGCACTGTGGTCTCCATCCCAAGAACACTCAAGCAACACATTTGTGTTCTCATAAATGTTCTCATACTTTAGCTAACTTGAAATCACCGGACATTGAGACAACTGATAATGGTTAAAGAAGATCATTTTCTAAAAAGAAAAAAAAAACATGAGGAACCCTTTAACCAGCCAGGACAGCAAACCATCCAAAGGAGAAACACATTTTACCAAATGTTTACATGCTTAGTTTTTCTGAAATTATTGGGCAGCATCAGTAAAGTGATGGAGATGTGATTGGGGTTTGTTTATTACAGTTTTGAGAACTACAAAAATTGTTGGTCTGAGTCCTAAGCTTGGTAGGTATAACTTTTCACATAAATTTAGTCATCGGATTTGGTATGAATTCAGCAATGTTTTACCATGTTAATTATACATTTCCTGGCCAAAACACAAAGTCACCACTTCAGTAGGGTCAAATTATTGGTCTGCATCAAGTACTGAAAACGATTACGGAGATTTGAATTTCCTGGAATTGGGTTGGGAACTTATAGAATTGGGGCTAAACAGCTGTGTGGCCATTAGAAAAACACTTGTTAGTGAGGCTAATCAGAAAAAAAAATTGGAGAAATACAAAAACTATGGAGGAGTGGAAAAATGTCATGCGGCGTTATAAGTTCATATTGACCCTGTTTCAGCAAATCAGGATAAAAAGGGAAGCGTGTGATCCTGGAGTGTGCAACTTTCTTCAATCTTTACAAGCAGTGTATTTGTGACAGGATACAACTATTCTTCATGAATAAACCTAAAAAAGACAATGTTCCCACTAGTAAACAACAAAACAACATATCTCTTATTAATAGTGAATAGAGACATTACTAAAAAAGTGAATCTTGGGAGGATATATTTGCCAACAAACCTAGTCCAAAGCCTATCACTTTCACTTTTTGTATAATGACTAAACAATAAATATTGTTACAGAGCAGATTTACAGAGATCTGGATTTTGGATTTTGGATTTGGATTGCTTATGATCAAATCAAACTGACATTAAGTCACACAAGTTAGTTTTGCATTATGGCCAATAGAGTGCAGTAGGTGAAATTTAGCAATATTTATTCAAAAATCGGTTGATAATTACCTTATGTTTCTGATCCATCAACAGAACTGAGAAAGTTTTAATCCTGAACATTGTTTAAAGCACTTGAATTAACACTTT
>JAOVVA010000019.1:20639559-20656200 GCA_028565275.1 Leiocassis micropogon
CCAGTGTCCAACACAGTTTGGTGATTCTTCTTCTCAAACACAGCTGATTTAACTAATCTGTTAATTACTAGGTTCAGAATTACAAACTGTGCTGGTCACTGGCCCTCCAGGACTGGATTTGGAGACCCCTGGTCTAAACCATAGCATTTCCATAAACTACAAACCGCTTAATTTTTTTGCCGATACGTACATATTGTGAGAGAATCTCTTCTTCATTGTCTTCATCTTCTTCTTTTTCTTCAGAGTTTATGGGTTTATGGGTTGGTGCCTTACCGCCACCCGCTGGAGTGGAGTGTGGAGCAGACGATTTGCAAAAAGATTATCACCTTGTACGAGAAATGACATTTAAACAATTAACAACTCACGTCAGACAGCATTTCAATGCTTATTAGATACTTTAAATAGTTTTTTCACACCTTAAAATGTAAGAAATGTAGCTGCTTGAGGTAAACCTATATGCTACTGAATCTACTCACATAGAAAATTTCAGTCGGCCAAAAATCCCCTCTACCTATCTAATCGTCTACCTGTGTTTCACAGCTCCAGTCCTTAAAAAAGCAACACTGTAGGTTATGTGAAATCAGATCCAATACGAATTTAGTTCAGCCCCATATTTACTCTGATACATGATATGGGTTTAGTGTGTTCCTATTTTAAGCTACCTGTGTTCCTTTCAGCCCGGTGAAGACTTGTTTTTCTCAGCTATTCCAGCTCTAGTAGGCCATTTTCAGGTGCATATTTTAGTTAGGCTAGTTAATTCATTCAAACCCAGGAAATAAGCAACTGTAAGGTTGACCTTGGTCATGTCTCTAATCTGTTTCTTTCTCAGGGAGAGAAGTACCTTATCCTGAAGAAGAAATACAGGCAGCTCATGCAGGACCGTGAATCTGGGCCTTCGGTTTCAGAACCGAAACCGAAGATAAAACCGAATCTAGTCGAATGGTGTGCAGGACCCACCATTACTGTTACAGATGTGCAAGAGCCAGATGAGAAGGAGGATGTGAGTATATAATGATCTGCGAACCTTCTGTTAGGGTTAAAATGACTACTTTTTTAAAACGGGTGCTGAAATCTGATTCGCTGAGTCGTGTTTAAGATCGTTGTACAGTATTTTATATACATACTGACTACTGTGCAGAAGTCTTGAGCCCCTTCTCCTTTCATCATATTTTGCTTCCAAATTTGTTCCTCTTGATTTTCTTATGAATCATTCAAGCATTAAAAACTAAAATTTAACTTAAAGCATGAAACAGAGAGAAACAGGTACAGATGATGACAGATGATCAGGCCGGTGATTAGTATATTGGTGATGCTGAATGCTGAGTGGTTGGAACAGACGAGAGGGAAAATGAGGCTGCTGCTGAGTTCTTACATAAACAACCAGGCACTTAGCACTTTGTAGCCTATTACAGGTAAATATTTGTACAACATTAAATTTAGTTTTATTTAATTTCATTTAATATGAAAGAGGGAATTAGGGGTTCCTAAAGACTTTTGCACAGTACTGTTTGCACACCTGTGACCATAACTGAATTCTGTATGATGACCAATTACACGTCACACTTAAACCATTCTTTGGTCTGTAGCGTGTCCTAGTCATTGCCTGTTTTGTTGCTTAGCAAATATTAATGGATGACTTTATTTTTTTATTCCAGTCTTTATTTGAGTCCAGTGCTGAAAAATCAACAGTAGTAAACAAGGACTAGTTTGTGATTAGATAAAATCATGCACCTATTTGAAATGTTAAATTTTTTTTTTTTTCTCATGAATATTACTGATGTATATCAGATATACTGACTGAAGGATTTAAATGATCTGGTTAAGCATTTAGGCTACACCTCATTACACATGACTGTAATTGTGTCTGATAGTATTCCTGTGCAACTGCGTTAAAGCTCAGTGAACAGTAAATGTCCATTTCCATATGATTCAATGCATGCGGAATTCTCTGTTTAACTCATTATAATTCAGGCATTCTCTGCTGCATGTCCTGTTTGCTTCTGAGCGTTTGCTCACCTGGAGCAGAGAATCAGAGACAAAGAGAGGTTCTGTCAGACTGACAGGTCTTTTGCAGTCTGGTTATCTTTCTTTTTGTGAGGAAAGCAGATTAGATGTCAGGCCAGGTGGAGAGAAAGTGGTATTGTGGTTGTTTATTATCATAAATCACCCAGCCTTACATTCTGTGCTTTCAGTTTTGGAGGCCAATTCATTGTTTTCCTTTGGTCCAAACATCCATAATTATCAAGCATCTCTGTATAAAGTGTACTGTTTTTCATGACAGTGCTTTAATTAAACCTTTATTCATCAAATATACAGTGCTATAAAAAAGAATTGCCCCTTTCTGATTTTTTTTTTTGCTCATTTGTCACATTTAAATCAAACAGATTGCCAGACCTGTTGAGTCAAGAAACCAACCTGTTTGGCTAAGTGAAGCACACGAAAAGATCTCAAAAAGCAATGCTGTGATCTAAAGAAATTCAAGAACAGATAAGAAACAAAGCACTTGACATGTATCAGTCTGTGAAAGGTTAAAAAGCCATTTCTAATGCTTTTGGAACTTCAGCGAATATACATTATCCAGAAATGAAGAAAACGTGGAACAGTGGTGAACCTTCCCAGGAGTTGCCAGCCTACCAAAATTACTTCCAGAGCACAATAACTCACCCAGGAGCTCATAAACAAACCCAGAGCAACATTTAAAGAACTACACGGTTTACTTGCCTCAGTTAAGGTCAGTGTTCATGATTCAACAATAAGAAAGAGACTGGGGCAAAAATAACATCCATGGGAGAGTTTCAAGGCGAACGGCACTGCTGACCAAAAAGAACACAAAGACTCGTCTCACATTTGCCCCAAAAAATATCTTAATTATCACCAACACTTTTGGGCAAATATTCTTTTGACTGATGAGACAAAAGTTAAATTTTTTGAAATGTGTGTGACCTGGTACATCTGGTGTGAAACTAACAAATCGTTTCATAAAAAGAACATCATACCAACAGTCAAACATAGTGGTGGTAGTGTGATGGTCTGGGGCTGGACGATTTGCCATAATTGATGGAACTATGGAATCTGCGCTCTACGAGAAAATCCTAAAGGAGAATGTCCGGCCATCAGTTCCTGACCTCAAGCTCAAGAGCACTTGTGTTATGCAACAGGACAATTATCTAAAACACACCAGCAAGTCCACCTCTGAATGTCTCAAAGAAAAATGAAGGTTTTGGATTGATGGTTACATTTCCGCATATCGAAATTCCTTCTTGACATATCCCAGCCTGGGGGCTAGGGACAGATTGCCGAGTCAGCCATGATACAGCGCCGCTGGAGCAGACAGAGTTAAGGGCCACGATGGGAGCCTGGTGGAGCTGGGGCATGAACTGATGACCTTCTGATCAGTAACCCAGAGCCTTATGCTGCTCAGCTACCACACCCCCAGTGCTAGCGTTCTCCTCGCTCTGAAAGGAAAACTGATGCCGTAATGGTGTATGGTGTAACTGGTCCAGGGAATGACATCACTTTAAAAGCTCGATCAGCAAATTCTGTGACGTTACCCAAGCTGCAGGCATGAGTTGCTTCACGTTTGTCAGAGGAAGCTTGGCACTGATTGGTATTGGAATGCTGAGCTAGCCGGTAGGGTTAGGCAATACGACGATAAAATATTATGAAATTTATCGAAGAAACACCTTCGAGAATCATGATGTGATATGTTTATATTCAGAACTAGCAGGTAAAATTGAAAAGAAATAAAAGATGTAAGGGAAAAAAGGCCCAACTGACTGCCCTGGTTTTACAATGATCATTGCAATCAATTTTTCATAATTTGGTTGTATTAACTATTCAGGAAGCTTCTCTGTAACTCGAGGGTCAGAGAAAGGAGGCAAATCAACAGGACATGAGCTGCTCGCTTGATGTTGAAATGTCTATCAGAAAAGTTTCTCAGACGTGAACAAGTCAATCAGTGTTTCATTTAGTTTGCTTTTATTTAGGCTACAATTGATCGTAATACAAAGCCTGCACCATGTCAGACCTTTCCAGATCATGAAGCTCTGCAACAGAGTTCATGAGGGCAAGAATCCCCATGGTTTCATGGTCTGAAGCTTACTGTTATGTTCTATCAGGATTTTCTCAGCAATACTAACCAATTGTGGTTGTGTATGATGCTGCATGAGCAACAGTTTGAAAAAACATGCTATGGCTGGCTGCTCTCGTGTTGCTTGGAGGAAGCACGTGCTAGCTTTTACTGGTTTGCAGCTGTGGTGTGAAATAGAGGATAGGTAGCTAGAGTAAAGTGTTCAGTCTGACTGACAGCTAATAATAATTTGAGGGAATTTGAAGTCAACATTCATATACTGATCCAAGGAACATTGCTATTGAATAGAAAACTCTTATTGATTGCTTGTTTACTAGATGTTAGTATCTACAGTATATCTATTAAGATCAGGCAGTAAAGTAAAAAATGAAGGGGTCACCAGATGAACATTGTGTTTGCTTTGTTTCTTGTTGGTCTCTTGTGACATTTTAACAGTCGCTGTCTCTAACGGCTGTGCCACATTTCCTAAGTGTGAATTTCCTTCCTGGAAGTGCTGCGTCAGAGTCTTTCTTTCAGCCCGGGTGTGAATCGGACATGAGACGCAAGATTTAACGTGTCACTTCAGCACAAATGGCTCATGGCAAAGCAAATGAACCCAACGTGATGAGAAAGAGATGCCCGGATTGAAATGGTGGACGTGCATGATGGTTGCTTGAGCCAGGTGCTGATGGACATGACCCGGACAACAGTTTGTGGTTTGTGAGGTTTAACTGTACTGTACAGCAGGCCGGTTGTCACAGATTACAGCTCATACTGTTTCCTGTTTACTGTTGCAGATAATAGACAGCAGCTGTTCAGGCAGTGTGTTGTGAGTATTCTCACAAAAAAAAAAAACAGTTCACGAGGACACGAATCAAAACAAAGAGTTGTTAAATATTAATTCACGCTCTTTTTCGCAAGTATCACAAGTTAGGCTTACGGTTAGGTGAATCTGTGAGTCTAGCAATACTGTTTCCTGTTAACTGTGAAGACAAAGGATGTTGTGTACGGCTCTCGACATTACTTTTTCCTCTATTTATAATTAATATTCAGGTGACTGTTGCCTCAGGCTCAGAGGAGAACCCAGAACTTCTGTCTGAGGAGAATCCTGAACCCACAGAGGCAGAGGATGATCTGGAAAAGGACTCAGGGTCAAAGGTTAGTGAAAGGCACATGATGGGGCATTTTTTGTTTTTACAGCTGTACAAATGACCAAAATTATGATTTTCTGCACTTTTGTGTGATGCTGGGTTTGGCCACCAGAGGGCGACAGAACAACGAATCTTGAATAACAGCATGAAAAGGCTTTTGCATTTGCAAGTGAATGATGCTGGCTGTTATTGTGTAAAAAAGCAACATGCTCTACGTCATCAGAGAGAGAATAATCATCTTTCTTCTCCCACCATTCAAATGTATATCAGTTATGGGCAAAGCATTCCTTTTTTTTTTTTTTTTTAATGTTTCAGGTTTCAGGTTATTCACTAATACTAAGAAGCCAGTAATTTATTTTGATTACAAAATCGGGTGATACATTACAAAAACTAAACACTTCGAATGTGTTTCGAATCACAACGAACAAAGTTTGGATACATTTTTAAGGCTAGCTTTAAAATTACTAAATTTAAAACTAATACAGTAATAATTGTAAAAAAAAAAAGAAATATTAAAATAATTAAGATGCAAAAATGCTACCTAAAATAATCTAATGAGTAATATGGATCAGTCTGAACGTACCCTTCGTGAGGCTGATTTGAAACTGAATGTAATCTTTGTTCCTGCTTTGTAACTTCAGTGTCTTGCTTGACTGTAAATCAGGGGTGTGTGTGTATTTTTAGAACCTTTTTTTTTTTTTCACGGATATGATCATTTAGTAAACTTTCGGTGGAATCAAAAGACCATTCGGCCGTTTAGAAACATCCATTTGGGTTTGGACATCATGTTTCACACCACATGTTTATTTCTTAACAAATTCCAAGCTCTTACAGTGAGTTTCCACGGCAGCGCTTGTTTGCTTTCGGGCTTAGAAACCTGGATCAGAGGACACGTGTGAATGCTCAGACCGTGACAGTTAGTAATTGATGTAGTTACCTGTCGCACTTCTAATTCTCGACTTTCCCTCCCGGTGGAAAAGGCATGTGGCTCGACGGCTGTTTAAGCTGTTAAGTGCGGCGCCGTTTACAGTGGACAGTTTGGACAGTTAGCACAGAGCACATGAAAGAAAGTGTGTGTTTGCTCTCTGTCTGGCTGACCGCAGCTCCCCCGCCCCTCAGAACAATTAGCAATCAGTTGCGTTCTGAAGTCAGCAAACGGCTCCATTTTCCTCTCTCACGAACACATTGATTGACACGTCGGTCGGCTCACATGTAGCCAGACTGGCCCTCAAAGCGCTGGCCTCTTGTGAGCACGATTTCAAAATACCCAACGCGAGCAATTTAGCTTTCAGTGAGGCAAATTGTTGGGGTTTTGACCGCATGCCTGAAGGTGGAAACTTGTCCTTCCTCTGTTTTCTCTCCTCACTTCTAGGTTTAACGTCCTTTGCATGATTTGACTTTTGTTTGCTTCATTCCTTTGTTTGTTTCATCCTGTAGCACTACCCCGAAACTTGTTTACTGTAACGTCCACTCCATGACCAGAAGCCATGTTTCATTTCCTCTTTCGTGACGTCTGTTTTTTTTTTGCTTTGTTTTTTTTTTCCCTGGTGTGTATTGATGTCTACGAGACGTCTGCAGTGCTTGCGACAAACTTAAGAGTCTCACACATCACCGCTTGATTAAACAGCATGATGGTGGTGGAAAATTCTTTTAGTAACACACAGCACTAGTGAGAAAGAGGACACTTGCTCCACACAGACACACACTCACCTATTACAGTGATGGGTTTGTTGTGTATTGGAGAAGAATAACAGATCAAAAAAATTGAGACTTGCTTGTTTTTTGTGTTAGAAATAACCTACCAGCCCTTACCGTCTCAATCTCTCTCTCTCTCTCTCTCTCTCTCTCAATCTTCTCTTATCATTTTTCCAGTCAGAATCTGAGCAGGACGAGGAATCTACGGGTAGTGTCGGCTCCGCAGCTGTAGCTGTAAGTGTCATTTTAAAGAAAAGTAATTATCTTATTACTTCTTTTCCATTACCAGCGCATATATTCGTAACAATTGTATATAATATATACTATAACGTGCATAAGAATTGTACTCTCTCTTATCTTCTGCACTGTGGCTGTGGGTTTATGTCTGACTGTTGCAAAGCACTCACACTGGAGACTCCTTCCAAAAATATAAATTCTTAAATAAATTCTCATCACAAACAAGTAAATGCATGATACCATTTCCTGTACATTTTTCAATCTTCAATAATATATTCATGCTTTTTAATTTTTTTTTACACTTTTTCCCCTTATATTAGCAACAAACTGTTCCTATGGAATCAGTAATATATTAGAAACATTATATAATAATTATTATATATTAATATTTTAATAATATTCAATTAAATGCTATTAATAGGTGTAATAATAATTTCAAACACATTAAATATATAAATTATTATAGAACCTCTGATAAAACAGGACATTTGTGCATTTTAAAATCACCTCCTTTAAAAATAATATTAAAAAAATAATTTTATACATTGTTTGCTGTATTACTTTTTCAAAGCATTAATATATCTGTTTATAGTTATAAGGTAAGGCTACACTACAGCTTAAAAGTTTGGGATCTCTTGCAAATTTCTTTGTTTTTGTTTAGTGATTTATTTTCTACATTCTACAACAATACTGAGGATTTAAAAACTATGAAATAACACATAACACATATGGAATTAGGTACACACAGAGGTCAGCCTTTCTGATATAGTTCCTCCAAGAACAGTATTGTCAAGTGTCAAAACTCATCAAGCCACCATGATGAAACTGGCTCTCATAAAGACCAAAACTTACCTCTGCTGCAAAGGAAGAAGTTCATTTATGAAGGCTTTACCGAGCATGAGAAGCAGACACATCTCAATATCAACTGTTATTACCAAAGGAGATTTTGGACGCCTTCAGCATAAAAATCAGGAATGACCATGGAGTTAGAAAGTGTCCGCAAACTTTAGCGGTAGTGTATATGATAAAAACTTCATTGTTAACCTCATGTTAACCTCTGTGTTGTTACGAAATTAACATTAACATTAGCACACACGTTGGTTTCTTCAATCTTCAGTCGTTAATGCAAACACAATGACAGTCTCCGCTGATGAGGTGTGCTGTTGTACTCGAGTACTCACTAATGACTGGAACTCTTGATGGTACCCCGACTCACTATTCGGTCTGTACTTCCTCAATTTAACGCAGGGCGCATCTGAATAAACAAAATCTACGACCGGAAGTCAGAGTTACGCAAGAGTAAACAGTTCTGATAACGGTCTTGAGTCACAGGACCCATTCAGTCTAATAGGTGCTGATTGTAGACCTGTTCTCAGAACTGTTTCTGTTTCCACATCTATGACTTTGAGGTCTAGAATCTGTCCAAAAGTTGTTTCTTTTTGTACTATTTTCAAAATATCATTATGTTACAATTCATCTAAATAACAATATTGCACTGCCGTATCACTCAGCTCTATTTAGAGCACATATGTTTCATTTCATATCTTGATGCATTTGATAAATAAGTCTATCATAGCCCTTAAAACTCATTTTAGCAGTTATTTGAGCTCAGGATTGTACAGTATAGAGTGACATCCTTTTTTACAGCACAAAAAAAGGCAATATAATGAACAAAATTTTAGTTCATTTGAGCCAATATCCCCAAACACGACTGAGTGAAAAATTATCCTGCTCTTCAAGTTGTGAACGAACAAGTTTGTCACCCTGAATGCATAAGTAGTCAGGGCCAAATTCCACAAATACATTCCAAAGTTCAGCTGAGACTCATATGAAGCTTCTGCAGGCACACTGAGATAAATCAATTTGGTATATCTTTCGAAGTTACGGTGTGTTTATAGTTTCATATGGCCGGTTCCGGTTCCGGTGTGTTTATAGTTCCATATGGCCGGTTCCGGGGAACCAAAAGAGTTAAATTTGTACTGAATACGCAGTTATTTTGAGAGACACCAAATCGATGTAGCTCAGCGTTTCTGCAGAAGCTTTATAAGAGTCTCAGCTGAACTTTGGAAAGAATTTTTGCACAGAACCAGGGTTGTGGAATTTGGCCCCGATTGCTTACATCGTACTTCACGGTTGGTGTGCAGACCAGGAACAGTTATAAACCAAGACTAATTGTAATCTAGATCTGTAGTCTGTAATCTGTAATCTGATACTACATGTTCCTCAATTTTAATTCAAGACAGACTTAAAGAAACACGAACCGTCCATTTAAACACCATCTTTTTTGTCTTTTTCTATTTCGCATGGCCTCACACAAAACAACATTAAAAAAAAAGTCAACTATGAAGTTTGTGTGCAACATCTGTAACTTGACAAGTGTTACAATTAATGAAACCACCGTCACCACAAACAACAACAACAACAACAACCTTTTCACTTGGTTCAGCAGGGTCCCCTCACTAACAGCAGCACAGTGATGTTATCGTAGCTGTTTACCTGAGTGTCTTCATGTTGTTCTTGTCTTTCACCACAGCTGGATCCTATTGAGAAAGAGTGGATCTACTCCGCAGCATGTGCCAGACTCCCTCATCTCACCCAGCTTCTCAAACAGGAAGCCTCTCTGGCCAACAAAAAAGTAAGCATTTTGAATTTTATCACCTTATACATTAGAACGTAACCGAAACAAATGTATAAGCAAATTCAACCTGAGACTTTGTTTAAAAGACCTGATGTTAATTTTTTTGTATGTATGTGTGTTTGTATGTTCACCTGAAACCAGGATTTTACATCAGTAAGCTCCTACCCTTCTAATTTCTTTTTTTTTGTTTGTTTTACCAGTTAGACTTGGTGTTTGCAATTATAAATGTTTGTTAATAATATGCTTTTTTATTTCTTCTTCTCATTTTTCCCTCTGGGTGGTGATTAAAACCTTTAGGGGGTGAGTACCAGCACATTTACATTTAATCTCTATTCTCACTGAACTTGCACATATCATTTCTGATCTCTTATGGTGATGTCTCTTCCCACAAACTTTGTGATGCAACGTGACTTCTTCGCTCATCCCCAAGTGCAGAGTGTAGGAATGCAAAAAAAGTGGTGGTGGTGGTGGTGGTGGTGGTGAGGGGGTTTTCTGTCCCAGGCTTACATTTCAAAGGCCTACTATCAAAAGGATTATGAAAGATGGCTTTTTAGCTCCTGCACCCTCAAAACAAGCTCAAATCCTTTCATTTGTCTCTTCTCCCTCTCTTGCATGTGCGCTTAAGAGCTTTACCCTAGTGTTTGTTGTCCCTCCCTGGCCCGGAGTTCTCACAATGTCCCGGCTTGGACCACCTTCTAAGAGCCACTAAGCCTCTCCCTTCCCCACCCGGACAAGATACAACAGCACGCATTGAAGTACAGGGGAGATTAGGTGCCACCTCAAAGACTTCAGCCACTTAAAGATAATCTGAAAGTAATAGCGCAGGCTAGGATTAATTGGGGAACAATGGCGAGTCTGACCTCGGGTGGCTTTGATGCCCTTCCTCCTTCCATTCCCTGCCTGCCAGCTTGCCAGCCTGGTCAAGCCACGCAGGAAAATCCAGCACTTTTTTATTAAGGTGGCGAAGTGCCAAGGTTCATTTAAAAAAATATTTTGTCGTTACGAATTGCTGCTTTCCTTAAGTGACTGTTAAGGTTTTATCAGAGCTTAGCCGCTGCTTGAGAGGGATGCTCTTTACGTGAGCGTTTGTTTCTTCAGCTTAGCTCCTTGATGCACCTGAAGTGGTTAAGCGTTGCCTTGAGCTTGTGCTGAAGAACGCAGTTTGCCCAGGTAACCCGACACGAGCGTTATCTGCGTTTTCCTTTCACATGCTCGAAGCTCCATGTTGGGACTGGTGGACCAGTGGGGGGGTTGGAATTCCAGCTGTGCCTATCGCAGGGTGACCTGAAAAATAAACGGCAGCGTAAACATTCTTCGCCTTTTAGCATTGCAGGCTGGACCTGTCCGTCAACGAGTGCAAGATAGATAACGCGTGAATGAAAAGCCACCTGTACCCATCCCTTTTATCTATGTCGATCTGTCTTTCTTTCTCCCTCTCTCTATGTCTTCACTCCGTGTCCTGTGTACTACCACGGCCCCTCCCTGTCCTCCCGGACTGACTCTTCCTTCCTCCAGTTTGTAAGTATATAATTTTCCCATCTCCTCCCTTTTAAAAGGCGGCGTGAATATGTGTGGCAGTGCCTCCTTTTGTGTCCCTTGTTAATAGTCCCCCTAGAACAGGACACGGATGTTGTATTTTATTCAGTGTGGCCAGAAGGGCACCCCGCAGGGCCTAGACAGGAAGTTGAGCTATAAGTATTGGAGACGCCACATCCTGTAGGCCATCGTCCGTCACACCCCGCCCCCAGAGACCTGTCGGACTGTCGCTCAAAGGCCAAGATGACCAATCCGTCTCGAGAGTGTGACAGCGAAGACAATGGGTCCGTAGATAGAAGAGCCAGACTCCATTTATCACAATCTGTCACAAGGGCCGAGCTTAGAGGAGGGGCTGAGGGTTGTCCCCCTGTAGCGGGACACATACAGTGGAATATAGATGAGAAAAAACAGTAACAACAGCTGATTTCTCAAGATGTTAATGTAGCATTATTTCTTTAGCAAAAGATTTAATATAAGAGCAAACCTAATGATACAAGGGGGAAAAAACAAATTGTGTTAATTCGCATCCAAACGTTCTTCATGATGTCAGACTGATTTCATTATTCAGTTATTTACCTAAATTATTTACATCCTTTTGATTAAAAACAATCATTCCTTTCCTAAGGTAAATATAGTCAGTCCTGCTGTACAAACTTGGCTAAACATTAAACAAATGAAAGCGCGTGTGTACAGGTGATTATCGTACATATGTCTGCTTTCTAGTTTGTGCTATTTTAGCCTGAGTGTTTTGTCAAACATCAGGTTTGTGCGTGTGGAATCCATCATTTCGGTTCTCAGAGCTTGTCCATTATTGTAGCTTGAGCTTGTGTTTGTGTGTGTGTGGTGGCCCCGTGTCTTCTTGATGGGCTTGTCAGTGGGCTGATGCCTGGGTGGGTCTTCCATCACGGGGTCATACCAACATCATCAATCTTACGTTGGGTGACAGGCCCTAGCTTCCCCCGCAGTGGGCACACTGGTTTGTTGTTTTGTAATTAGGCTGCCATTAGATGGCAGGAACCCGTCTTCTCCACGCACAGCTGGGCCCCTCCTCCAGTGACCAATGGGAGCCCATGGCCGTGTCCGTTTTCTGGCATTGTGGGAGCTGTGGAGTGTGGAGCAGCCAGGAAAAGCAAACTGAGCATAGCTCATGCATTAAAGCTCAGGTCATGTTGCCTAGGGATCGTATGATTCCCAGAAAGCCTTGTTAAGGATTAGAGCTGTGATCTTTACTAAAGAAGGAATTAAGAAGCCACTTAATTGAATCTTGTATCACGATTCTATTGAAATCTTAAATTAAAAGTTTTATCCAGGTTTATCATAGGTTCATATGAAAGCACTCATCCTAATATATATATATATATATATATATAATATTGAAATATAAAATTAATATATTAATTATAATAATATATATATTGTTTTTGTACTAACAACTTATAAACTTATTATATAGAGATATGTATGTCTCACATATTCTAATACTAAAAGATTAAAAATATTGCTTTGCAACCGTCAGACAACAGCACAAAGCTGCATTTTATTCTGGCTTATTTACTTCAAGAGTACGTAATTGAATAATTGTTTATTGGCTCTAGAGTATAAGACAGGAATTAACTGGTGGCATTTGCGTTGGTTGGCATCATACCACTATAGTGTTTTATTTTGTACATGACTAAACCACTTCCCAGAAAAGCGTGCATGTTAAGTAGGGATGGGAATCACCAGGAATCACTTTATATGATATTATCACGATATCTTGGTGCCTATTCTATAAGCATCACAATACACGATAAGCAAACAATGGATTTTTAAAATTGTTTGGTGTGTTGTATTTTGACATCCTAGTCACAATTACTTGGGTACCGCCATTAAAAGCTTTGCCAAGTCAAATATGCAGATCAGATAGTTACCTCTGCATAACCTCTGTGACCGGATTGGACCGGATCCGCTGACATTTGGTCCCCGCGGGCATGGGTGAGCCTCGAGTGCCCTTGATCCTGCTGGTGGGAGAGTCAAGAGCTATTGTAAGAGTTGGCTTCTAAAGCATACTGCCAAGTAGTATCTCATAATATCCCACAATGCACTTCAACATGCAGGGTTCAGATTGATGTACACTAGCATGTACAGGAAACCTTGGTGTAAATTAAGTCATAGCTAGTGGCAGTTTGAGTCTGCATAACCTAACCAGCTTTGTGGTAATCAGTAAAGATCACTGGGTTACAGATAGTTTTCCTCTACGTCAGTGGTTCTCAGAATGGGGGAAGCATAGCAGAGTGGTGGAAACCACAACCCTTCATTAAAAGAAAAGTGTTTGCTGAGTTTTTATAGTTATTGTCTTGAGTGGGTTTATTCTGACCCTCAGTGAAACAAGCAGTCAACTAGAACGCAGTAACAATTTGAATATGTAAAATATGTTCTTTCAGGGGAAAGTTCAAGAATTAAAAGGTTATGTATTTCATTTATCAATAAGTGAAAAATGTTATTGTGTAATTTTAATAAGCAGTGTTTAGGACATTCATGGGTTCGGGGTTTGTAGAATTAATTCTGAAGTCTAATGGGTTCCTGGCTGCAAAGAGTTTGTAACGCGATGCTTTACAGGACATATCTGATTAGAAACTGGTTCATAACTGTACCTTGTACCTACCTACAGTACTGCAGATGTGAAATGTGAAACTGAGTGCTGCCTGTGTTTTTCAGACCGCTCTGCACTGGGCTGCCAAGCACGGAAAAGAGGACATGGCTGTTGCAATGGCTGACGCAGGAGCCGACGTCAACACCAAAGCTGTAAGTTCTACTCAACAGTCCGTTTCACGTAGACCCATCTTTGTTTATTTGCCTTTTTCAGCATGCTTTATTAATTAAATAACAAATATGTATGTTCTGTCTTTTTTTTTTTTTTTTCCATTGCAGCATGTAAGTAACTGCCCCCATTTGCCCTGTTCGTACGGGAAATCGGTAAGGTACAGTGACGCCGTTCTCACATGCCTGCCTGGTTTCCAAGCTTCTGACATAACTCCTCTCAAAAGGAAAGCACCAACTCCAGCTGTACAAATGAACGCGGGCTCTGCTTCATAGCGCATGTTCATAAATCAAACTGTGTCATGTTAATCACTTCCCTTAAACAATGTCCTCATGTATTCCAATAGCTGGGCCCTGAGAGGAGCAATTGCACTGAATTACCAGGCAATTATCATGCTGTCATTAGGGTCTGTTGCTGTAACCCTACCTAATTTGTGTCCTCTCACCCTCTGATTTTTTTCCCTACTCCGTCTCTCTGTCTTTGGCTCTTTTCCTGATTCTCCCCTGATTTATGCCTGTTGGATGGATTTTCGGCTTGGGATGCACCAGGGTGTAAGTGTTTCGCTGTTTTTGTTCATCTGATTAAGACCTGTATTCTACACCTTTCTTAAGAGACTGAAACGTTTCTGGTTACAGGGATACACACCTTTACACATTGCTGCACTACATGGCCATTTGCATATATTTAGTCTACTCACCCAAAAATACGGTAAGCCTCAGCTCTCAGGATTACTGTCATTGTTTTATGGACTAGTGATTTAATGTGATGTTATACGATAACTTTAAAAACCTTTAAGGAATACCGCGATGTTTTTCAGGCTAATCAAGACTACACTACAAGTGTAGAGTATGTGTGATTACCACAGACACGAATATGGTCATGTTTCTTGAGAAAGAATAAAGGTTTACTCCAAACTCTTATAATGGAAGCCTAAGAGGAGGCGTCAAATATTTACCTACAGAGCTAACAATGTGGTCTTAAGAGGAAAGTGAGTCAACAAGAGAAAGTCTTAGCAAAGATGTATAGTATGTCCTGTATGTATGTAGTTTTATGCAACTTTTGCTGGAGAGAAAGCTATAAATCCCACACATAACTCTTTTTTTATTTCATTATTAAATGTCCGAACCACAATGGGTTGTGCTTTTACAGGAAAATAATCAACAACAGGATGGTTTGATGTAGAACGATCAGTAGCAGAACATCAATTATTCCTCTTATACTACAGCAGTTGCAAATGGTTAAATAGTTTCCTCTTTTAAGCATCAATGTCTAATACATTTATATTACTTTTGCATTTTTTCATGTTACAGAAAATCTGTGATAGGACGAGTCTCATTCACCACCCTCACTTCTTTCTCTATCCTGAAATCCTTTGTGCTTTTACTTTCCAAGATAGTAAAACTATCTGACTGTCCACTAGTGACCTTCCAAAAATGTTAAATAAACATCTTTTCACTGTATCACTCAGAGACATTTAAACACATTTTTAAACATATTTATCATTCTAATCTGTTATACAATTTCCTATGAATTAGTGGTTAATTGGTAACCCCAAACTAAAACACATTTCCTGTTATACAGTAGCACTTCTGTTCTCATATCACACAGTTATAAAAGGGATTTATTATGATCGCATTATTATACACTACCACCCTTTCAGCACAAGTTCTCTTTTACCTCTGGTTCCTCTTACGTTTTCTTTCTCATGTCATCTCAGGTCGTTGTTCTTAACCATTATGTTGGAGATTAAAATAAAGAAATGGGAACAAATGTTTGACTACAACAGGCTGCAAGGTGCCTAAAGATAGAATTTAAAAAAAAATCTGTTTATGTAACAACCTCAGCGGCAACCTCATTTCCCTCTCGTCTGTTCTTCCCACTCAATATTCAGCATCACCAGTCTACTAGTCACCGGCCTGATCATCTGTCATCATCTGCACATGTTTCTTACTGGTTTTATGACTTAAGATGTTTTTTTAATGCTTAAAAGATTGATAGGTTACTGTGTGGCATAACAAATAAAAATATTCCTCTGAAACTGGTCAGGTTCAGACTGGACTAAAAATGAGAGACAAAAACTTGCCATAAATGAGAGCTAGAAAAGTCCTTCTGAAAGTTAGGAGAACTATTCCTCAAGACTGCATTAAAAATAAAAGAAGTCTGCCTCTTATGAAGCAAAATATGAAGACATAAGGGGTGGCTCAAGGCTACTGCACAGTACCGTATATAGTTGTTTTATATCCTGAATTTGCTCAGAACTGACTTATAAAAATCATGTTTATTGTTAAAAGTGCTTTATGGATAAAATTGAATAGAATTAATAGAGAATTGATCAAATAATAAAAAGAAGGCATTAAAACAAAACAGTAACTGAATTTAAGGCAATTTTGTTGTCAAAGAAAAAATAATTAAAACCTTATGATCAAACATAAATAATTCAATTCAATTTTCAATTTTATTTGTATAGCGCTTTTAACAATTGTCATTGTCACAAAGCAGCTTTACACAATCAAAA